>CM067373.1:102989925-103109781 GCA_034401795.1 Chaetoderma sp. LZ-2023a | reverse complement strand
CGCATGACACGTGTGTTTATCCATCCATCATATGGCGTCATAATCAACTACGTGACATGTAGAATGACATCATAATCATTATGATGTCATGAATGAAGTAGATTAGGACGTCACGAACGCATAATTGAATACGGACTATGCGTTTTTTGTACGGAATTGTATGTCTTTACTATTTAATAAATATTATGTTGAATATTTTGAAACTAATTTTACTGGGCGATGTTGCTGCCATAGCGCCCAGTCAAATTAGTCACAAAATATTCAACTGTTTACCTGTATGGTTTTTAGGAAATTGATATGCAGGGCCTTAAGGGATCGATCAATCCCAATACGTGAAGTGTGGATGGAGCTTAGCTAGAAGCGGGCGGGGCATACAATGTTGAATAACGTCACCCATGAGAGCCATGTGACATGATCTAACCATTAGATGTCATATTAGTCCTGAGTGTCCACATCCTTGACGGCGATTGGATTCCTTTCTTTTTTGTTTGTACGGCTTCGAGTTCGTTTTCCAAATCACGCGTTGGTGGATCCAAGAATGTTGATGCATATCCAATTGTGGGTCTCACAAGTGATTGTTAAGCACGTTTTTATGGATGTTGGGTATGTCCTTAGGTTTGTGCATAGAAAGATGGGTACTCGATGAGCTGATAATGTTGATTTGGATATCTGGCTGCGCCACATTAACTTGTGTGCTAGGTGGACGAGGATTTATGGCGCTGGTCTTGTTTCCTTTTACCTCCCCCACTCATTGTGTAGTCTGTGGGTGAACAGTGAACTTCGGGGTGCGACTGTAATGATGCCGCACTTTGATACATTGAATTTCCTCGGCCATCTCTCCATCACAACCCATGAGGATGTCTCGATCTGCTTAGAGAGAATGATGATCTACTTGATAATGCATACTACGATATAAGATGCTGTCATTACCAAATAGCCGGTCGTGGACTTGACGCTGTTTGTCATGTTGTTGGTTTATACAAAATGGGGATTTGAAGTATAGGGTCGATCCTTGTATTACTCATACCACTGGCTAAGAGTACTTTAGTAGACTCAGAGCAAGCCCACCTTTTTGCACTCTTTCGTTAACGAATGTTGCTCTCGACACATGGATGTTGTCATGTATTATGTACAGTGGTATTATTTTCGGAGAAGGCGTTAGCACAATACCTAATTGAAAGGCCTTGCAAATCCAGTACTGAAATATCTACCTGTTTGCATTGGTATAAGGAAACAGTAAGCTCATCTGACGTCATGATTAATTACGCATAGTTGGAAGTCGTTGTTGATTTGGATGGAGTATGATGTTGTTGTCATGTGCTACATTATATGACTGAATATCATATGTTCCATCATCTTGCGCTTGTCGTGAAGCTAAGTATACTGGCTGGTACCGCGATTCTGTTCTTGTACCACCTTTCTTAAATACTGGTGTTATGCCAGCTCTTTTCCCGTCCTGTTGGTACAACCGAATGCAGACGTTGGTGCAGATTTACTTGGTGTTTCTAATAGTCTTGATGGTATTTTGTCTCGTCTTGTTGATGGGGGTAAGGTGCTACTACACCACGTGATGCTATGTCTATTTTGTGGATGGTGCGATATGATAATGGCGGTAAAGTTGCATCCAAGCTGATGTTTTAGTGAATGGCTATGTGAACTGTTCATTCAGTGTTCTAGGTTTTCCTTGTGAGTCGGTGATGGTTTGACCCGATGTCTTCTGCTATTGCTTCGAAAGTTATCTTGTCGTCTGTTCTTTATGTAGCACCATAATTTGTTGTTGCTCTAATCATTGTATGTGCCAGTATTTTAAGGATATACTTCTTGTTTGACTGTCGTAGCACATGATGTATCTTTCTCTGCGTGTCCTACATTTATCTGTGTGCATGGCTCCGCCTCTCCCGTGTGCTGTGATGTGTCTGCTTCATTCATTTCTTGATATTCTGTGCCATCCATGGAACATTGTGATGTCTTAATGATGATATCCTTAAAGCTTTACCAGTTCTCATCGACGCTATCGTTTGAGGGGATATTGTCTTTCCGGTTTAGCCATGTCCCGCCCACGTATACCTAAGCTCCACCCACACATCGCTGTGTTTGGATTGATCGATCACCAAATGCCCTAGCTATCAATTTCCTGAAAACTATAGGTAAGCTGTTGAATATTTTGTAACTAATTTGACTGGGTGTTGTTGCTGCCTATGGCAGCAACAGCGCCCAGTCAAATTAGTTTCAAAATATTCAACAGACTATTTATTAAATAGTAGACATACTGTTCGTACAACGACGCACATTCCGTCTTCAAATATACGTTCCTGACGTACTTATCTACACCATTCATGACGTCATAATGACGGCATTCGTTGTCATTCTACACGTTACGTAGTTGAATATGACATCATATGAGGGATGGATACAGTGGAAGGTCTATTGTTGCAGTTTATCAATATCTGCATTCATTGCTTGTCAGTTTACCATGTTATGCTGAAATCTTTTTACTGTTATGCTGACATCGTTTATAGGAGGTTGCTTTACGGTCGTTGTTTTAATTTTGTATTGACGTCATAATTTGCAAATGGCTGTAGAGTAGATATCTTTGTATATAGGCTTGAATGTGATTAAGTGGTATAAGATAGGCTTGTTTCTTGTTGGGGTTTTCCTGAATAATCTGGTAATTTGGTAAAGAGGAAATAAATCAATCAATCAATCAATAGCTGTTTGTATGCAGGTTTATGTTTTCCTGGTACTGATGGGGGTTATTTCTGCCAATGGCTCTTAATGTTTGAATGATTCGTTGCTAATATTCTCAATCGGCCTATATTTTTGGTACTGAATCGGGGTCTGTAGTATCATGTTGGAATTTTCTCTGTAGTATATTGCTTGTGGATTTCTGTAGATTTAGGCGATGATTCAGCAAGAGGTATGGTAGTTTATTCTGGGAAGAATCATATTCTGCGAGAACTCGAACTCATATTGTAATATTGGGAAATTATTTGTCCTGTTTGCTGTTGTACTGAGCTAAAGAATGGACCTTTCCACTTTATCCCTCCATCATTTGACGTCATAATCAACTACGTGACATGTAGAATGACATCATAATGAATGACGTCATTATGACATCATGAATGACGTAGATAAGTACGTCACGAAACGCATATTTGAAGACGGACTATCCGTTGTTGTACGAATTGTATGGCTTTACTATTTAATAAATATTCTGTTGAATATTTGCAACTAATTTGACTGGGCGTTTGACAACTATTTACGTCACATGTAAGCTGGCGTCACAAGCAAAATTCATAGTGAACGACATATCTAGCTCCGCCATGAACATTGACACGTCCATCAAGTTACGAATTGTATGTCTTTGATAAATTCACTATTTAATAAACATAAATAAACCAAGTCAAATTAGTTTCAAAATATTCAATAACTTACTTATATAGTTACCTTAAAATTATAATTCTGGAAATTCAGGGTTCAAAGTATATAAATCAATCCCAATACGCGCAAAGTGTGGGTGGAGCTTAGCTAGAAATGGTGGGGTGTACGTGTGGGGCGGATGCATGGATAGAAATGGATCCCTCCATTCGAGTAGCTCGCCTTAGAACACCTAACGTGTGGTCTACAACACAGGCTGCATATGGAGTCAGCCCAAAGTTTTAAAAAGTCCTGATGACAATGAATGGACACGGCGATGTGACTCGCAGAGTCGGATTAAGGTGATTGTTATCGGAGCTATATCCCCGCTCCCCGGTAAATAAGGGCCCGCAAACCAAAAACAATTATCGCATTACCCATTTGAACCTGTTATCCCAGTATCCCACTTTTACAGCCATGATTTACGTAAGCTGTTGAATATTTTGAAACCAATTTGACTGGAACCTGCTGCTGCCTTAGGCAGCACCAGCTTTGAGTCAAGTTAGTTTCAAACTATTCAACAGTATTTTGACATATACATAACGAATTTATTCAATGGTGTAGTAGTAGTAGTAGTAGTAGTAGTAGTAGTAGTAGTAGTAGTAGTAGTAGTAGTAGTAGTAGTCCGTAGTAGTAGTAGTAGTAGTGGTAGTAGTAGTAGTAGTAGTAGTAGTAGTAGTAGTAGTAGTAGTAGTAGTAGTAGTAGTAGTCCGTAGTAGTAGTAGTAGTAGTGGTAGTAGTAGTAGTAGTAGTAGTAGTAGTAGTAGTAGTAGTAGTAGTAGTAGTAGTAGTAGTCCGTAGTAGTAGTAGTAGTAGTGGTAGTAGTAGTAGTAGTAGTAGTAGTAGTAGTAGTAGTAGTAGTAGTAGTAGTAGTAGTAGTAGTAGTCCGTAGTAGTAGTAGTAGTAGTAGTAGTAGTAGTAGTAGTAGTAGTAGTAGTAGTAGTAGTAGTAGTAGTAGTAGTAGTAGTCCGTAGTAGTAGTAGTAGTAGTAGTGGTAGTAGTAGTAGTAGTAGTAGTAGTAGTAGTAGTAGTAGTAGTAGTAGTAGTAGTAGTAGTCCGTAGTAGTAGTAGTAGTAGTAGTAGTAGTAGTAGTAGTAGTCAATATTGTCAACGCACTGGCTCAGAATCTTCAATAATTGAAAAAAATTCAAAAATTTAAGATATTTTGGTTTATCCTACTGCCTGAGATTTGTCATTTTGTTTGAGGAAAGCCATATGGCATTAATGTTAACCCTTTACTGGTTAAATTTGTTCAGTAAAATCCAAATATGCGCTTACTTATTTAATGTACATTTGCAGGCACAGACAAGGTCATTCCCGAGAATACACCACTGGAACGACTGTCTCGGTTCCCGAGCCAGTCATTACAGTGGTAAATTTTCAAAAATACTCCAATCCCCGCCGGCAAATGGACATTGCCCAAGATCACTAAATTGACCGTTTTTGGCTGACCATCATGCAAGGGTTAATGTTGAATGATTGAGATGGATATTATGGATAGCTATTTGAGTTTTGCTTTTACCAAGATGTCACGTAGATTCGGATTTTTCTTGAACGCAATTACTGGTCGCTTGTTAAAGGGTTGTTTCAGTTTCTCCTGTAGGTTTTGATACTCATCTTTCAAAATTTTGGAAATTTCAACGTTTTTCCGATTATAGGTCAGAATGAATGGAATTTTGTCACGTTGATCAGATAAGCCTGGGTCCGAGTTTATTCCCCTTGGCCACTGTGTTTCGAGTTCTTTAATCCAAAACGATTCTCGAAGTTTTCTTTGTTTATCAGTTTCTTCTGCCGTATCTGAAAGGGGTGGCTGTTCAATCGGCATAATTTCAAAGTCACGAAGGACTAAATGGTCAGGAAGATTAAAATGTTCGGAAACATGTGTGTCTTCCTCTAGCCTAATATCTGAGAGGTGTCGAGTTGCCCGCCATCTTAATGGACATTTGGTTTCGCCGACATACTGTTTTTGGCACAATTTGCATGAAATTAGATAAATAACATTTTCAGAGTCACAATCTAGATTAGACTGAAGTTGGAACTTGCTTTTGTTCTGAAAGCTCGTGAAAGTATTCTGGTTTGGGAGAAATTCATCTAACTTGCACCTTTTCTTTCCGCATTTGCGAGATTCGCCTACACCTATAATAGGACGATTGTGAGAAATTTTGGTAGGCCGACGATTTGAGGCATTATCTGGAATGGATTCCAAGCCGTCTAATGTTTCAGATTTGATTTTGCGCAAGAATCGTGAGGAGTAACCTCGTGGTTTGAGGGCTTTGAATAGGGTAGAGCACGCTTCTTCAAAATTTTTTCTATCACTAGAATTCCTGTGAAAACGGATTATTTGTGATTTAACTATTCCTTTAAAAGTATGTGGTGGATGGAAAGATTTTTTGTGCAATAGCTGATGCGAATCGGTTGGTTTGAAATACACTTTGTAGTCTAAGTAGCCAGTTGTTTCATACTTTAGACCTTTATATACAGTTACATCCAGGAAATCTACGGACATCTCGTCAATGGTTGCTTTTAATTTGATATTCGGATCGTGATTGTTCAGAATTTCGAAAAATTCATCAAACTCTGCCTTTGTGTGTTGCCAAATCATGAAAATGTCATCAAGGTACCTGCGATAAATGAGGGGATGTTTTGGACACTTTTCTAACGCTTCCTCCTCCCACTCTGCTACGTAAATATTGGCAAAACATGGGCTAAAGCGCTTGCCCATCGCACAGCCGCAAATTTGTTGGTAAATTTCGCCATCGAATTCAAAATCATTGCCTTTCAGACTCAGCTCTAATAGAGCTATTACTTCTCTGTCTGGCCTGTTGGTGTCTGGGTAGTTCACGAATGCTCTACGGATAGAATTTATACCCTTCTCGATGTCAATATTTGTATACATAGCATCGATGTCAAGCGTGACCAAGAATGAATTTGGAGGTATCCAGGTCTCAGAGACCTGTGATAAGAAGTCTTCTGTGTTTTTCAAGAAGCTGGGGTGTCTATTTGCTATTGGCTGTAGATGGTAATCGATGTATTCACTGATTCTGTAGGATTCTGAGCCACAATCAGAGATTATAGGTCGCCCGGGCGGTGACATTGTGTCCAACCACGAATCTATGGGTTTATGAATTTTTGGCAAAAGATAGAAAGTCCGTGGTTTTGACTCAAGTTTAGCAAAGAGATACTTATGTTGCTTTTCGGTGATCTTCTTGCTATCGAGCAATTTTTGAAGAATCTCATTAAATTTGCTGCAATTATTTTGCCAAAGTGGTTTGCTTAGTTTCTGGTAATGCTTTGGGTTACTAAGTTGTCGTTGTGCTTCACGTTTATAGTTATCTTTAAGCATTATTACAGTCGCTGACCCTTTATCTGCAGGTTTGATGACAATTTCGCTGTTTTTAGACAATTCAATTAAGGCCTGGCGTTCCTCATAGGGTAAATTTGGTTGATCATTAGGGAATTTAGAATTTTTAACACGTTCTGAAAAGAGTTCTATGCTTTCACCGATCGCTGGGTCCAGGATTTTTACGTTTGGTGCCCAGCCAGTTTTTTCAATGAATGGTGGAATGTTACTATTAGAGTTACGAAAGAAGTCTGCTAACTTAATACGGTGACTAAATTCAGATGTTTCCATACAGCCATTATCTAAAAGAGCATCCAAACCTGTTTTAGGTTTTGGTGTTGGGACAAATGTAAGACCAAAATTGAGCAGTGACTGCTCTGCTTCACATAATGGGGAGCCAGTTAAATTGACAATATTACTGCCCAGTCCTGTTTCCGGGCGGATGTTACCCTGGCCCTTGTCTAGTTTAAATATCACATACTCGACCCCATCCCTACCATATATATATATATATATATATATATATATATATATATATATATATATATATATATATATATATATATATATTTATAGAGAGAGAGAGAGAGAGAGAGAGAGAGAGAGAGAGAGAGAGAGAGAGAGAGAGAGAGAGAGAGAGGGAGGGAGGGAGGGAGGGAGGGAGGGAGGGAGGGAGGGAGAGAGAGAGAGAGAGAGAGAGAGAGAGAGAGAGAGAGAGAGAGAATGTAATTTACACCCAAGGGTGTTCATAAACCAAATTAGAAGTCACCAGCTCTGAAAGGTGGTGAAAGGCGTCACAAAGTTCGATATTTCCTCATTGACCCATTCGATAGAAATTTGTAAAGGGACATAACTCTGGCATGTGAGGGCAAACCAATTTTGACTTTAAAAGGCCAATATTAGATACCTACATAAATATTTTGACCATGTTTGGTATCAATTGGAACAGACATAACAAAACGTGTAACAATTTATTAACCTGGCTGAAACGGACAGACGGACGGATGGACAAAAGTACGTCCGAGCTATAGAAAATGCTAGGATCAAGTGACAACATGTTTTTTTCTATTACTGGGATAGTAAGCAACATCAAATAAAAGTTATTTCAATTTTATCATGAAGATCCTACGGAATGACATAGGCTCCCGGACTATAAAGGCAAAATATCTTGACAAGTTGAAGTGCGTACCTAAATAGCTGTTTTGAACAAACCGTTAAACAACATTCTAAAAGTGCATTTATTTACCACAAATATTATCGTATGAACTTGCTGGTAAATGAACAAACAGAATACGAATTAAAACAATAAAACTACATTTTGTATTTTTTTTAAATAATAATCTTCTTTTAGCTTTCAGAAGAACACAAATTCCAACCGTCAGTGTCCGAGAGCTGTATTTAAAAAAATGACAAAAACTACTGGCCTGATTTGGTTTTGAACTGGGATTTCCAGACCTTTCCTCTGATTCAGATAAAAAAAAACACAGATCATGATCGGATCAAATTATGGATCTATTGCTGTTATTGTTGTTGTTTGCTTGCCCGTCACTCCTTTGTAGAGTGGCCAAGACTGCTTCGTCTGATATAGGCTACAGTACGATATAGGCATATACAAATTATTAGTTATTTCCGACGACGACGTGCCAATCTTATCCTACTTCAACATCTGCACGGTTTTGAAACAATTGCACTTTCTAATAAAATTACTATTGTCCGACTATTGGGTTGTCAGACTACTGGGTTTGGTAATTTTCTGCTGTGTCTGGCTGTTGGAATACTGGGTATAATTGTCGGACTATTGGGCTGTCGAACTGGTGGGTAAAATTGTCAGACTATTGGGCTCTATGACGAATGGGTTGTCGGACTGTTGGGTAAAATTGTCGGACTATTGGGTTGTCGGACTATTGGGTTGTCGGACTAGTGGGGCGTCCCCGTATACTTCCGATGTTGGACGAATATGATGTTATGTCACGTGTGCACTTGCTGTCAAGGGCATGGTCTACATCCTCGGGTACCGGAGTTACAATATGGGATGGACCGATCATCCATTCAGCAGGGTCTTGTAATGGACCTTTCCACGATTATCCATCCATCATATGGCGTCATAATCAACTACGTGACATGTAGAATGACATCATAATCATTATGATGTCATGAATGAAGTAGATTAGGACGTCACGAACGCATAATTGAATACGGACTATGCGTTTTTGTACGGAATTGTATGTCTTTACTATTTAATAAATATTATGTTGAATATTTTGAAACTAATTTTACTGGGCGATGTTGCTGCCATAGCGCCCAGTCAAATTAGTCACAAAATATTCAACTGTTTACCTGTATGGTTTTTAGGAAATTGATATGCAGGGCCTTAAGGGATCGATCAATCCCAATACGTGAAGTGTGGATGGAGCTTAGCTAGAAGCGGGCGGGGCATACAATGTTGAATAACGTCACCCATGAGAGCCATGTGACATGATCTAACCATTAGATGTCATATTAGTCCTGAGTGTCCACATCCTTGACGGCGATTGGATTCCTTTCTTTTTTGTTTGTACGGCTTCGAGTTCGTTTTCCAAATCACGCGTTGGTGGATCCAAGAATGTTGATGCATATCCAATTGTGGGTCTCACAAGTGATTGTTAAGCACGTTTTATGGATGTTGGGTATGTCCTTAGGTTTGTGCATAGAAAGATGGGTACTCGATGAGCTGATAATGTTGATTTGGATATCTGGCTGCGCCACATTAACTTGTGTGCTAGGTGGACGAGGATTTATGGCGCTGGTCTTGTTTCCTTTTACCTCCCCCACTCATTGTGTAGTCTGTGGTGAACAGTGAACTTCGGGTGCGACTGTAATGATGCCGCACTTTGATACATTGAATTTCCTCGGCCATCTCTCCATCACAACCCATGAGGATGTCTCGATCTGCTTAGAGAGAATGATGATCTACTTGATAATGCATACTACGATATAAGATGCTGTCATTACCAAATAGCCGGTCGTGGACTTGACGCTGTTTGTCATGTTGTTGGTTTATACAAAATGGGGATTTGAAGTATAGGGTCGATCCTTGTATTACTCATACCACTGGCTAAGAGTACTTTAGTAGACTCAGAGCAAGCCCACCTTTTTGCACTCTTTCGTTAACGAATGTTGCTCTCGACACATGGATGTTGTCATGTATTATGTACAGTGGTATTATTTTCGGAGAAGGCGTTAGCACAATACCTAATTGAAAGGCCTTGCGAAATCCAGTACTGAAATATCTACCTGTTTGCATTGGTATAAGGAAACAGTAAGCTCATCTGACGTCATGATTAATTACGCATAGTTGGAAGTCGTGTTGATTTGGATGGAGTATGATGTTGTTGTCCATGTGCTACATTATATGACTGAATATCATATGTTCCATCATCTTGCGCTTGTCGTGAAGCTAAGTATACTGGCTGGTACCGCGATTCTGTTCTTGTACCACCTTTCTTAAATACTGGTGTTATGCCAGCTCTTTTCCCGTCTGTTGGTACAACCGAATGCAGACGTTGGTGCAGATTTACTTGGTGTTTCTAATAGTCTTGATGGTATTTTGTCTCGTCTTGTTGATGGGGGTAAGGTGCTACTACACCACGTGATGCTATGTCTATTTTGTGGATGGTGCGATATGATAATGGCGGTAAAGTTGCATCCAAGCTGATGTTTTAGTGAATGGCTATGTGAACTGTTCATTCAGTGTTCTAGGTTTTCCTTGTGAGTCGGTGATGGTTTGACCCGATGTCTTCTGCTATTGCTTCGAAAGTTATCTTGTCGTCTGTTCTTTATGTAGCACCATAATTTGTTGTTGCTCTAATCATTGTATGTGCCAGTATTTTAAGGATATACTTCTTGTTTGACTGTCGTAGCACATGATGTATCTTTCTCTGCGTGTCCTACATTTATCTGTGTGCATGGCTCCGCCTCTCCCGTGTGCTGTGATGTGTCTGCTTCATTCATTTCTTGATATTCTGTGCCATCCATGGAACATTGTGATGTCTTAATGATGATATCCTTAAAGCTTTACCAGTTCTCATCGACGCTATCGTTTGAGGGGATATTGTCTTTCCGGTTTAGCCATGTCCCGCCCACGTATACCTAAGCTCCACCCACACATCGCTGTGTTTGGATTGATCGATCACCAAATGCCCTAGCTATCAATTTCCTGAAAACTATAGGTAAGCTGTTGAATATTTTGTAACTAATTTGACTGGGTGTTGTTGCTGCCTATGGCAGCAACAGCGCCCAGTCAAATTAGTTTCAAAATATTCAACAGACTATTTATTAAATAGTAGACATACTGTTCGTACAACGACGCACATTCCGTCTTCAAATATACGTTCCTGACGTACTTATCTACACCATTCATGACGTCATAATGACGGCATTCGTTGTCATTCTACACGTTACGTAGTTGAATATGACATCATATGAGGGATGGATACAGTGGAAGGTCTATTGTTGCAGTTTATCAATATCTGCATTCATTGCTTGTCAGTTTACCATGTTATGCTGAAATCTTTTTACTGTTATGCTGACATCGTTTATAGGAGGTTGCTTTACGGTCGTTGTTTTAATTTTGTATTGACGTCATAATTTGCAAATGGCTGTAGAGTAGATATCTTTGTATATAGGCTTGAATGTGATTAAGTGGTATAAGATAGGCTTGTTTCTTGTTGGGGTTTTCCTGAATAATCTGGTAATTTGGTAAAGAGGAAATAAATCAATCAATCAATCAATAGCTGTTTGTATGCAGGTTTATGTTTTCCTGGTACTGATGGGGGTTATTTCTGCCAATGGCTCTTAATGTTTGAATGATTCGTTGCTAATATTCTCAATCGGCCTATATTTTTGGTACTGAATCGGGGTCTGTAGTATCATGTTGGAATTTTCTCTGTAGTATATTGCTTGTGGATTTCTGTAGATTTAGGCGATGATTCAGCAAGAGGTATGGTAGTTTATTCTGGGAAGAATCATATTCTGCGAGAACTCGAACTCATATTGTAATATTGGGAAATTATTTGTCCTGTTTGCTGTTGTACTGAGCTAAAGAATGGACCTTTCCACTTTATCCCTCCATCATTTGACGTCATAATCAACTACGTGACATGTAGAATGACATCATAATGAATGACGTCATTATGACATCATGAATGACGTAGATAAGTACGTCACGAAACGCATATTTGAAGACGGACTATCCGTTGTTGTACGAATTGTATGGCTTTACTATTTAATAAATATTCTGTTGAATATTTGCAACTAATTTGACTGGGCGTTTGACAACTATTTACGTCACATGTAAGCTGGCGTCACAAGCAAAATTCATAGTGAACGACATATCTAGCTCCGCCATGAACATTGACACGTCCATCAAGTTACGAATTGTATGTCTTTGATAAATTCACTATTTAATAAACATAAATAAACCAAGTCAAATTAGTTTCAAAATATTCAATAACTTACTTATATAGTTACCTTAAAATTATAATTCTGGAAATTCAGGGTTCAAAGTATATAAATCAATCCCAATACGCGCAAAGTGTGGGTGGAGCTTAGCTAGAAATGGTGGGGTGTACGTGTGGGGCGGATGCATGGATAGAAATGGATCCCTCCATTCGAGTAGCTCGCCTTAGAACACCTAACGTGTGGTCTACAACACAGGCTGCATATGGAGTCAGCCCAAAGTTTTAAAAAGTCCTGATGACAATGAATGGACACGGCGATGTGACTCGCAGAGTCGGATTAAGGTGATTGTTATCGGAGCTATATCCCCGCTCCCCGGTAAATAAGGGCCCGCAAACCAAAAACAATTATCGCATTACCCATTTGAACCTGTTATCCCAGTATCCCACTTTTACAGCCATGATTTACGTAAGCTGTTGAATATTTTGAAACCAATTTGACTGGAACCTGCTGCTGCCTTAGGCAGCACCAGCTTTGAGTCAAGTTAGTTTCAAACTATTCAACAGTATTTTGACATATACATAACGAATTTATTCAATGGTGTAGTAGTAGTAGTAGTAGTAGTAGTAGTAGTAGTAGTAGTAGTAGTAGTAGTAGTAGTAGTAGTAGTAGTAGTAGTCCGTAGTAGTAGTAGTAGTAGTGGTAGTAGTAGTAGTAGTAGTAGTAGTAGTAGTAGTAGTAGTAGTAGTAGTAGTAGTAGTAGTAGTAGTAGTAGTCCGTAGTAGTAGTAGTAGTAGTGGTAGTAGTAGTAGTAGTAGTAGTAGTAGTAGTAGTAGTAGTAGTAGTAGTAGTAGTAGTAGTAGTAGTCCGTAGTAGTAGTAGTAGTAGTGGTAGTAGTAGTAGTAGTAGTAGTAGTAGTAGTAGTAGTAGTAGTAGTAGTAGTAGTAGTAGTAGTAGTAGTAGTAGTAGTAGTAGTCCGTAGTAGTAGTAGTAGTAGTAGTAGTAGTAGTAGTAGTAGTAGTAGTAGTAGTAGTAGTAGTAGTAGTAGTAGTCCGTAGTAGTAGTAGTAGTAGTAGTAGTGGTAGTAGTAGTAGTAGTAGTAGTAGTAGTAGTAGTAGTAGTAGTAGTAGTAGTAGTAGTCCGTAGTAGTAGTAGTAGTAGTAGTAGTAGTAGTAGTAGTAGTAGTAGTAGTAGTAGTAGTAGTAGTAGTAGTAGTCCGTAGTAGTAGTAGTAGTAGTAGTAGTAGTAGTAGTAGTAGTAGTAGTAGTAGTAGTAGTAGTAGTAGTAGTAGTCCGTAGTAGTAGTAGTAGTAGTAGTAGTAGTAGTAGTAGTAGTAGTAGTAGTAGTAGTAGTAGTAGTAGTAGTAGTAGTAGTAGTAGTAGTAGTAGTAGTATTAGTAGTAGTAGTAGTAGTAGTAGTAGTAGTAGTCGAAGTGAACGCACGCGTTTATTTAGCTCTGCAATTGCTGCCCGAATTTGCTAGTTTCTAGCGCGATTTTGTAGATAAATTTTATACATATATTTCGTATTAGTATTTCCTTTCAAACTTTATATTTAATTTGTAAATTCTTGTCTTGGTTGGAGCGCATTTTGTGTCTCCATTTTCTCAAGGCATTCCTCTTAGCTGGCGGTTTCCGCCATTTAATAGGGCTCCTCTTACTGTGGTCAATGCAATACATTTCTCGCTGCGCCAGTCTGCTATTTCTATAGTTCGTAGGCTAGCGCATTATATTTGGCAAGATCGCTTGAGTGAGTGGATTTAATTCCTTTGTCATTTGTAAGCACAAGCCTAGTTCTTTAACTATATAAATCCTTATAGTCAGTTGGCTGTCCCCGGTCAACTCGAACAGACTAACAAATATATGACTTGACTATTTAATCATATATTTGTTAGCATACTTTAATCGGCTAGGTGTTAGTGAACCACTTAGAAAGTGGTTCAAACTAACAAGTATACGACTGTACTCTCTATTCGTATACTTGTTGGTAGACGTCAGGGTTTCAAAAGGGGACACTATTTATTTAGTGTTTAGCTCTTTCCCCGACGTCTTGGTGTTATATATTTGTATTATATATTGTAGTAGTATGGGGTACTGCTTTTTATAAAACACCATGGCCACCTCATATAAGCGTACCCTGAGTCTTAAAATCACGACAAAGGCGTGGGGTGTTTCGGCAATTGAGGTGTATCATGGGTTGAAGGATGTAGTTGGGGCAGGGCCACGGGTCCTTCAAGGTCTTGTTAATGTTTCCAAATCTGTATGGAATGTCACCGTAGTTAATGAAAGTGTGAAGGAAAAGTTGCTCGACGATGTCCTTGTCGTGAAGGGTGAGGTGTGTAATGTGGAGGAAATAGATTCTGATCGTCTATTAGTCAAGATGAAGGTTCCATTAGAGATCCCAGATGAACGGGTTATCACTGAATTGATCAAGTATGGCAAAGTTGACAAAGTAGAACACGAGACCTATCCATTTGATCGAACCTTAGAAAATGGCGTCAGAAGAATTTGGTTTGAAAAGGTAGAAAAACCTCTCCCAAGCAAGGTCACCATAGATGGTCGATTTATCTTGCCATTATGGTACAGGGGGCAAATCAAGGAGTGTAGAATCTGCTTAAGCACAGAACATCTTGCAACAGACTGCCCTAACAAAAACAAATGTCTAGTTTGTGGATCATCTGATCATTTTAAGTGGCGATGCCCGCAGAACAAATATGTCAAAAAGGGTGCTGATAAAAGTGCAGAGCAAGTTGTCTCTAAAGAGAATGTCATAGAACCGGTAGCTGCTGAGATTGTAGCTGAAATCCATACTAATGGGAAGCACGTTGCTACGGAAAATGTCATCGAACCAGTAGTTGCTGAGATTGTAGCTGAAGTCCATGTTAATGAGAAGCATGGGGAAAAAACTAAGAATCCAATCGCTGTAGTTGCAGGCGATGAAATAGAGGTTCTAGATGAGGGACTAAGTCTTACTTCAGTAACAAGTCAATCCAAGTTTGATGACAGAGAGGCTAATTCCAAACAAGTTGAAGATGATGATCAATACCCTCTGGAAGAGAGTTTTAATTTAGGACAAGTAAAATTCAGGTCGCAAGATACTGAAACTAACTTTGATTTTCCACTGAGTACACTCAATCTAGACGATTTAAATAATATAGAGAAAGTAATTGGTGTCTCGGATCGATTGAGTGGAACAAAGCGACAGAAAGATGGAGAGAGTTCTGAATCAGAAATAGAGGAAAGTGATATAGAAGACGATAATATGTCAGTCGCTGAATCTGATATATCCATTCAAACACAGAGTTCTAAATCACCTGATGAAATGGTCATGTACAGGTCAGAGGCAGGAGAGGTGTTAGTTCCATATGTGACGGCAAATGGTGTTAAATATAGGCATCTGCGTCATGATTCAGATATATTAAAATATAAGCATTTGGAAAAAGTTGAGCTAAGTAATGCAGCGTTTGCGAGTAAAATAGGTAAATGGTCTAAGAGAGGGTCGAAAAAAACAAAATCTAGTTAGCTTAATAATGGCGGTTTTACACAGCATTTTATTACCTTTTATGCTAATTTGCACACTCAATTGTAGAGGCTTAAATAGTGACATAAAGCAACGTCACTTACTAGAGACTCTGAAAAATGAGCAGATTGACATTGCTTTGATACAGGAAACAAAAATTCAGAAGTCAGAATTATACGATAATTTAGAAAAGATTTCTGGATCCAGAATATTTTATTCGTTATCTCAAGATAATAGTGCAGGCGTAGCAATTGTTATACTCCCTCGTTGTTCAGCCTATGTAAATATCATCTCTTCAGTATCAGGTGCAAATGGTCGCTGGGTGAGAGTCACGCTAGATATACAACAAACACGTATCACGTTGCTGTGTATATATGCACCTACATCTCATCAACTACGTCGTAATTTTTTTAAGGAGATGTCTAAAACAGCACTAGATAACATCACTGAAAACTTAGTAATGGGTGGTGACTTTAATTGTGTCTTAGACAAAGAAAATGACAGGAATGCAACTTCAACTTATACTGATACATCACATAGACTCTTAAAAGAAATATGTGATAATGAAAATTTAGTGGACACCTATAGAATATCAAAACCTCATGGTAAAGATCTTACATGGTTTTCGGTAGATGGTAAAGTTGGTTCAAGGATCGACAGAATTTATGTGAATAGTTTGTTAACAGGGTACTGGAGAGATGTTAATATTAAGCCAGTTGCATTCTCTGATCATAACATGGTTTGTGCAACCTTTGCCAATGCTGACTGGGTAACAAAAGGGGTCGGGTTTTGGAAATTAAACACAACACTGTTGGGAGAAGAATTTTATAAGAATAATATAGAGAGTTGTTGGCAACATTGGATTAATAGGAAAGCATCATATAAGAGCACATTGCAATGGTGGGAGGATGTTAAACTGGATTTAAAGTATGTTTCCCGAAAGTATGCTATTAGAAAAGCACAGGAAATACGCAAACGCAAGAAAACACTTCATCGATCACTGATGAAAATTAATGCTAAAGTAAATAATGGTGAAGAGAATTATTATGAATTACTGGTTAAAATTAAAAGTAAAATAAGAGATATAGAACACTATGAGTTTGAGGGTGCAAAAATTAGAGCAAGAGCCCAGATGCACGCAGAAGGGGAAAAGCCAACCCGATATTTTTGCGCATTAGAAAAAGCACGGGCAATAGATAAGGTGATGTGCTCATTAAACATGCCGGATGGTTCAACCGTCTTTACCAACAATGAAATGAGTACTATTGTATGCAATTACTATGAGTCATTGTACAAGTCAGAGGGAATTGATGAAGATGCAAAATTGGATTTGTTAGCAAATATAGACAAAAAGGTGTCAGACACAGGCAGTGAATTTTGTGATCAACCCTTAACACTAGAAGATTTAACTAAATCCCTTAAAGGTATGAAACTAGAAAAATCACCGGGGTGTGATGGCCTTCCAGTTGAATTTTACCAAACGTTTTGGCACCTTGTAGGTCCAATAATGGAAGAATTAGGCACTGAAATTTTTGAGAAAGGCCATTTACCACCAACTATGGCTAGGGCATACGTAAGGCTAATATATAAAGGAAATGACAGACGTCTAATTCAGAACTACAGACCAATTTCTCTACTATGTGTAGACTACAAAATAATATCCAGAGCACTAACATTGAAACTAGGTAGTGTTTTAGGAGAAATCATTGGAACAGAGCAGACATGTGCTGTACCCAGGAGGACAATTCTAACCAATACCATGGTAATAAGAGACCTTATACAATTGGTTGAGAAGGATAGCATCCCTTCAGCTGTGATTGCCTTGGACAATGAAAAGGCATTTGACCGTGTGGAATGGGATTTTCTTTTTAATTCTTTGCAATCGTTTGGGTTAGGCTCAAACTTTATTAAATGGGTAAAGATTTTATATACGGATATCAAGAGTAGCTATTTAGTGAACAATCAATTATCCAGAGAAATTGTCTTAGAACGTGGGGTTAGACAGGGGTGTTCCCTATCGCCATTATTATTTGTTATTGTGATGGAATCACTTGGCATAGCATTGAGGCAAAATAATAACTTTCAAGGCATATGTATTCGTGGCATAGAAAGACCACTTAAGCTGTCACAATATGCTGATGACACAACTGTGTTTACCAGTTCAAACAATGATTTTGCAGTTTTAAACCACGTACTAGAAAAGTTCCAAAATGCATCTGGTTTGAAAATCAATAAAGGAAAATCCAAAGGATTATTTCTGGGGCCATGGAAAGAGCGGAATGACCAGCCACTTGAAATCAATTGGTCTAATGATACCATTATGATTTTAGGCATCTATTTTGGCAGGAAACCGAATACAATACAAAATTGGAATGAACGAGTATCTAAGCTTAAGAGAATATTAGCAAATTGGAAGCGTCGTCGTCTTTCAATCTTTGGTAGAGTGTTTGTTGTCAACAACTTGGCATTATCTGGGCTATGGTATACAGCATCGGTTGTACACATGCCAAAACATGTAGAAAAGGAGGTTAATGAGTTGATATTGTCATTCATATGGGAAGAAAAGAATCATTTAGTTTCCCATCGTGTTCTCAATAATGCTAAGTTAGAAGGAGGACTTGATTTAATTGATATTAAAGTGAAATGTGTTTCTTTAAGGTTAAAATTTTTGGATGATCTTATTACATCAGATGAGACGTGGGCATGTGTTTCACGAGCTCTCATGGAGAGAATTGTAGAACCATTTCTGGCGGAGCATGTGTTTACCTCAAAGAAGCCACCTCCGAATAGCCAAATGATACCAGATGTGTTTAAAGATCAAGTTAAGGGGTTAGAAATATTTGACAGATACATGCCTCCACCTACGTGCTGGAAGGAAGTACTAGAACAGCAATTGTGGGGCAATAGTAATATATGTTATAACAATGCAGTACTTTATCTACCGTCCTTTGCAAAATATGGCATTCAACATTTATCGGATATGATACACCCTCAAACACGTAGATGGATTTCAATGCAAGACGTAGCTAGAAAAACACATATGAGGCATATAGATGTCCAGCGGTTGCTAAATAAAATAAAACATGCTGTACCAATTGAATGGTTTCGTCTGCCAAATGTAAATAATAATAGTTTGACTCCACAACCCGCATTAGTTCTTGATGATGAGATGTTAAAATACAAGATGAGATCCAAGGAATGGTACCATATTATGAGACGAAAACAAGTAACACCTCCCATAGCAATTAGGAGATGGGATGACTCAAGCTATAAACCATCCAGTTGGAAAAATGTATGGAAAATCTTACATTCTCCATCCATACCAAATATGGCTCGTGATTTATTGTGGCGATTACTACATCGACGTCTATGGGTGGGACACTTGACATACAAGTGCAATATTACGACTTCTGATAGGTGTTACTTATGTCAAACAGACGAGGAAACAATCGAGCATTTATTTGGGGAATGTCCAATATCGTCACAATTTTGGGACTATATCAGCCAAATCTTGGCAAAATTTGGAGCGAAGCCCATTGTTCTAGACACGCATGTAGTCTTATTTAGAGAATTTGGATCAAGCGGTGTAAATATCATAAAGTCTGAAAGGACTATTTTAATAACAATACTAACCATAGGTGTTTGGGCCATTTGGAAACATCGGTGTGCACAGACGAAAAATCCATCTATGGGCAATCACAATAGAGCAATAAAGGCAATATTTCGTTCATTGCTGCTGAATCATATTCCTTGCGAATATTTTAGATTAAAGCAGCATGGTAAAGAAAAAGTATTCAAGGACATATGGTGCAAAACAAACATAGTTTCAATAGAGTTGGGAGCTGTAAAAATAAATGAGCCTGCACTAGCTTAAATCATTTAATTACTACAGCTGATTTATCTGTGTCTTTTAATTAATCTGTGTCATGTAATTCATTTTAGTCTGCACTTTGATATTGTTATGTTTAATAATTCATGTTAGGAAATAAACAGACTGGGGTAATTTAATAATCAATCGATAAAGTAATTTGCCATTGAATTATAAAATTGTCCCAGGTAATTTTAGGAATTTGCACAGAGTTTTATAGGGTTATTTGTTCCCGGGTAATTTACAAAACCTTACAACAAAGTAAATCAAAAATGGAAACAAGAGCGCCATCTATTTCCATCTATTTTTCTGTAATTTTCCTGCTGACTATATATGTTATGCTACCCGAATGCTACTACGCCCGCTGATCTTTAAGACTCAGCCCACTGGCGTCAATGATTGACTTATTTGTCATTGATTGACGAGTCACTTTTCATTTGTTGAATAGTTGCACTCGCCACACGGGTCTACTACCACACATGGATTGAATGGTAATTTACAAAACCTTATAATAAAGTAAATTGAAAATGTAAACAAGAGGGCCATCAATTTTTCTGGAATTTTTCTGCCGACCATATGTATTATACTACCCAAATGCTACTACGCCCGCTGATCTTTAGAGAATCAGCCCACTGGCGTCAATGATTGACTTATTTGTCATAGATTGACGAGGCACTTTTCATTTGTTGGATAGTTGCACTCGCCACACGGGTCTACTACTACACCTGGGTTGAATAGTAATGCCTTTGTTAAGTTTTGTTTTGCTATCGGAGCTTTATCAGCATATTGTTTTGTATCTATACTTTTTAAGCCATATGTATTTATAGATTGTATTAATGCTCATTATTTATCATTGTTTTGGTGTAATATTAATCAAGATTACTAGTTCACCAGGTTTTTTTCTGGGGGTTTGCAAGCCTTTTTAAAGGAGTTCCTCCGTGAAGTTTGTCCGACTGCGTCAGCGTCGGTTTTTCAAAAAAAAAAAAAAAAAAAAGTAGTAGTAGTAGTCCGTAGTAGTAGTAGTAGTAGTAGTAGTAGTAGTAGTAGTAGTAGTAGTATTAGTAGTAGTAGTAGTAGTAGTAGTAGTAGTAGTAGTAGTAGTATTAGTAGTAGTAGTAGTAGTAGTAGTAGTAGTAGTAGTAGTAGTAGTAGTATTAGTAGTAGTAGTAGTAGTAGTAGTAGTAGTAGTAGTAGTAGTAGTATTAGTAGTAGTAGTAGTAGTAGTAGTAGTAGTAGTCCGTAGTAGTAGTAGTAGTAGTAGTAGTAGTAGTAGTAGTAGTAGTAGTAGTAGTAGTAGTAGTAGTAGTAGTATTAGTAGTAGTAGTAGTAGTAGTAGTAGTAGTAGTAGTATTAGTAGTAGTAGTAGTAGTAGTAGTAGTAGTAGTAGTAGTAGTAGTAGTAGTAGTCCGTAGTAGTAGTAGTAGTAGTAGTAGTAGTAGTAGTAGTAGTAGTAGTAGTAGTAGTAGTAGTCCGTAGTAGTAGTAGTAGTAGTAGTAGTAGTAGTAGTAGTAGTAGTAGTAGTAGTAGTAGTAGTAGCCATACTCTCCTTTACCTACCCGATAAGCCCCCCCCCCCAACAGCTAATTAGCCATGGCCTCCAAATAAGCTTTACCCGAATCTGATGACCTGTGACACCGCTCCCACAATATGTGCAGAGTTGTCACTAGCTGAGCAAGTTCAGACACGTAGACCACCTTGGGAGGCACAATGCTGTCTGTGGTCTCGGCTGCACAGAGTCTGCATAACTACAGATGCGAGGATTAGTGTAAATACAGACAACACTTAAGGCTATAGCAATTTATTTATTTGTTTTACAAAAAGCCTCTTAACCTCATTTTTACATATCTAGAAAAAAATGAAGCTGTAATTTTAAGGCATTATTTTTCAACATTCTTTCCATCTAACAATTTTTGGCAGCCAAATCCTTATCACTCGTATTTACTCAGAATTGTCTGCAACTGTTTTTGCTCTCCGTAGGTTTGTTAACCCTTTAATGGTCAAGCCGCTCAAAATGGCTTTGAAATGTTTATGAGAAACATCCATTTGCTGACCAAGAGAAAACCATTTTTGAAATTTTACCAATGGAATGGCTGGCTCGTTAACGAGCCAGTCATTCCAGTTGTAAAATTTCAAAAATAGTCTTCTCTTGGCCTGCAAATGGACACACACTGAGATCAATCTTGACGATTAACATGACGAAAGGATTAATAATGTATTAGCTTAAAACCTTTGGGCTTGAAACTGTGCACTATTTTAATATTTTTACCCCCATCTCCGATCGTGTGTTTTGCCCGGGAATT
Organism: Chaetoderma sp. LZ-2023a; assembly: GCA_034401795.1. Taxonomy (NCBI): domain Eukaryota; kingdom Metazoa; phylum Mollusca; class Caudofoveata; order Chaetodermatida; family Chaetodermatidae; genus Chaetoderma; species Chaetoderma sp. LZ-2023a. The sequence goes on along the minus strand of CM067373.1, from coordinate 103,087,902 downwards.
TTCGTAAAACAACACATTAAATTGGTCTGGCCTAAAGTGAGAAAGTACAAAGTGCTAAGACAATAATACACAAACTGGTCCTTTTCATAGTTATATTAATAGACAACGTGCGCCTTATGGACAGTGTTATTTTGGTGATTTGAATTGGTTAATTTTTCTCTAACAGTACAATGACCTGGTCAATGCATAATGTGTGTAAGCCGCAGTATTTTTCTTCATGGATTCATTGGGCAGTTAGATTAACAAAAAATCCTTTATTGAAAATTGGCATTCACATTCTAATCTGACTTGGCGCTGTCATAGACAGCAACATCACCCAGTGAAATTAGTTTCAAACTATTCAAAAGCTTACATGTATAGTTTTCTGGAAATTAATAGTTAGTGAGTTCAGGGATCGATCGATCCCAACGCGGGGGAAGTGTGGGTGGAGCTTAACTAGAGATGGGCGGGGCATAGCTAAGACTGGATTCCTCCATTATGATGCTTATATGACCATTTGAAAGAAAGTTTCACTCATCTCCCCACCCCTCAAACCCCCACCCCACCGTGGGTTTCAGTCAGTGATACAGTTATCTTGAAGGAAATGAGAAGGAAAGAGCATCCTTCCGGAATTTCTTACCTACATCATTCAGAACGAGGTCAATCAGAGATTGTATCCACACCCACGCCCACCCACCCACCCACCCACCCACACACACACACACCACCCACGCGTGTGGGATGACGTCATAATCATTACGTCATAAATGATTATATTAGGCCCGTTTTTAACTCTTAATAGTCCGACATGTTGTAAGAATTGTATGTGTCTACTATGTAATAAACGTCCTGTAGAATATTTTAAAACTAATTTGACTCGGCGCTGTTGCTGCCATAGGCAGCACCAACACCCAGTCAAATTAGTTTCAAAATATTCAACAGCTTATCGATCGATCCCAACACGAGCGCGATGTGGGTGGAGCTTAGCTAGAGATGGACGGGGCATGGCTAAAAATGGAAAGGGCCATTCTCGTCATTCTGCTTTCTTGTATTCCTAAGTTCTGGTTGAAATTGTGTACGACGGTATGCACTTAATGACCCCGTGACATAGATATTTGGATAGTTGACTTTGAAATCAACTTATTTCTAGCCAGACAAAATATGAATGGATATGCAAAATTTGAGGATTCTTCCCTCTTGCATTCACTAGTTATAACCAGACATCAGAGGTTCGCTTAGTGACCTTATGACCTAGATATTTGATCCGCTGACTGAAAATTTAAAGTATTTTTAGCCCACTGCAATATGAACGGATGAACTAGATTTGTTTATTCTACCTTCTTGCATTATGATATATGCATTTTGACCATAACTCTGAATTGCAAGAAGATAGAATCACCGAATATGCCATTTCCATTCATATTAGAGTGGGCTAGAAGTTTCATGCCAAAGGTTCTAGGATTCAATAGATGAATTCAGCATCAATCATATGACGTCATAATCAACTACGTCACATGTAGACTGGTGTCATAATCAATTGCGGCATAAGTGACGTAATTACGTCCGTCATAAATGCTTATTAATAGTCAGTCAAGATGTACGAATTGTATATATATCGTTTATATTTACTAAACATTCTGTTGAATATTTTGAAACTAATTTGACTCGGCGTTGTTGCTGCCATAGGCAGCACCAACACCCAGTCAAATTAGTTTCGCAAAATTCAACAGCTTTCCTGCATCAGTTTCCTGAAATTCAGATTCAGGGAGTTCGGCGTTCGACCGATCCCAACAGGGACAAAGCGCGGATAGAGCTGAGCTAGAGATAGGCGGGGCATGGCTAAAATTTGCTTCATCCATCGTGTCACTCACTACATAGGCAAAGCAGAGCGCAAATGTATGAGTCAGGACATCTTCAGCGCGCAGCCGGGTTAAATATAGTTATTTCAAAACCCTGTATGCCTAGATTCGTATAGGCCTTCTATCAATGGCTATTCACTCACCCGTGTCGCGGTCAATAAGCATATCTCTTTTTATTACAGTGTGTGCGACGTTATAAGAAGAATGCGGGCTCACCTTCAACCATGCACGACCTTCATAAATATGGATCCTTAGTATTTTCATCCAACAAAACGCATCAGCTATAGCTTACTTGTGCCTATGCGATCTTGATTTAATATTCATAACAAATTTCTGTCTGGATGGTTAGTGGAAGATAATTTTAATACAAGTATGGGTGTTGCAGGCCTACTTGCTGAATATTTTACAGCAATTTGACGTAAAGTCGTTGATTCCTGATGGGCAGCAACGACTTTTAAATATTTTGTCAGAATTATCAGGAAGAGTGTTACGTGAAGAAAATGGACAGTGCTGAAGTAGGTCATTATTGAATAGGCAGGATTTAGACGCGACTCCTGAATAGCATGGTGAAGTATTGATCAGAAAATGAGGCTTTGGCATCTACGTACACTAGCCTCACTAACGGCTGCGTCTGACGGTGACATGGTAATTATACTAGGCGCTATCACGATACTCAGGTAACATCTGATGCTTGTGTCATGGCGCCAACAGGAGCCACGATAACAGCTCACAATAAAGGCGATGGTGATGATAATGATGATGAGGCTGAAGAGAACCACGGTGGTGCTCCTATAGACAGAGGATGGGCGTGGTGCATCGTGGCAGGTGAGTACCAAGCTAGCATTCGTCTTGCTATGAGGCACGAAGTGTCGTGAGACTATTTTAATAGTAATGTATGCATGCGCACGTGCGTGTACGTACATGCTCTACATAAGGGGTATTGGGCAAACTTGGGTGGCTGGCTGCCTCTAGGGTCTCGAAGACCTATTGATTTTGCGTTTAACTGGTTCACGGTCAACTAAACGGCTATATTTGAAGGCAGTGGCAACAGAGACAAGCTGCCACACCTGCAAAGAGTTTGGGGAAATATTTTGGGGAAATATATGTTTGCCAAGATTACCGGTATTTAGCAAAAGACTCTGAGTGCAAGAAATGACCTCTCAAGACATAAAATTCTTATTTCCGTAAAATTGTAGCAAATTTTCGACTGTTTTTCTCATCTGAAAGAAAATCATTGACTCGCCACTGTTTGGAGAGAGAAGAAACAAGTTCTGTTGTAGAACGGAAATTAAAAAGTGAAAATTTCTAAATTTACCTCCGGAATGCCCGAGATGCCATCTGAGAGTATCTAGATTTCAATCTTTTCATGGAGTATGATCCCTGACCATCCACCACCCACCCACTTGTAGCATTGAAGTCTGCGGTCCGCTTTCATTTTCTTAACTGGTGGCATTGAAGTCTAAGAAGACGATCACATAGAGCTTTATTCAGGCTTATAGAATTGTTTTAATTCGCCGATTTGTTACAGTGCTTAGACAGATAGCTTTCAATCCTCTTGTTCCAGTTGTCTATTACAGCTCCTGGCTTAACTTCAAAGATAGTACTGATAACGATGAATGAAGTAGTCTTAATAGGCATCCGTTTGACAATCATCTGACGGACTCCACAAGTTGTTATTGTGGGCATCCTGATGAAACCGTTGAACATTATATATTCGACTGTCCTCTTTTCAGGGAGCAAAGACTTGCTTTCCGGAATGCATTAATGACTAATGATATTCCTCATACACTCACGTTAAGACACATCTTGTATTGGCGACACTAATTTCAATATAGAAAGGAATATCAAGACATCAGAAATTATCTGCCATTATCTTGTAGAAACTGGCCGTAACATCCCGCTTACTTATCCAAATTTGAAGCAAACTGTATTCGAACTTGTGTTTATATAACTGGTAAAATAGATAAAACATTATATAAAACATTGAGCCAACAATGTACATATGTGTATACATTCAGTACGGTGCAGATCGAGGACGACTTGACGCATTTCCAGCGCAAAATTAACCTATTGTTGAATGTTTTGGACGCGGCAGAATTTGAGGACATTGTTACCTAGGGCATTGATGTCGTCCAGTCCAATTGCGCTCAAAATGTTCAACAAATCATTTCGTACTAACTAACATGTCCTGGATTTGTTTGGGGGGGGGGGGGTGGTTTGACTTGTTTATGAGCTGTATTATACTGAAATTATGCACGCATGTGAGTACACAGCACTCGGAGTTCTCTCACCCCCACCCCCACCCTCCTCTCTCTCGCTCCCTCTCTCTCTCTCTCTCTCTCTCTCTCTCTCTCTCTCTCATCCGCCACTTGTTATCATATTCAATGTATCATAATTGTATTATGTGGGAGACGCGGGCATACGACGTATGTCTTATCGTGCTCCAGCTTGGACTAAAAATAAATTCTGTTCAAACCAAAGATTATACTTCCGGCTCTGTCTCCGGCCAGGTTACCCCCCCCCCCCCCATCCGCCTTCTCGATTCAATCTGGCGGTGCGTTCTCTCTATCGGTTGGTCCGATAGTCTGTAGGTCTTATACCTTCGACTCACATTCAACTCTCTCGTTTCGGACTAATGGGATATCAATGTACGTCTCTTTCTTGTTCCCTATCCCTTCTGGATCTCCTACTTTACTTTTATTTATTTTGTTGTCTTTAGTCCGAAGCTTGCCGTACTGTTTTTGGTCCAAAATGATGGTAGTTGTCTATATCCACCACCTCTGGAAGATCTTTTAAGAAAGCATAAATCGCCAGATGATTGGAGGAGAGACGCGGCTCTGATAACGCCGTTTACTGGACCAGCACTTGGTAACCTGCGTTATGGGGGGTGGGGGGGGGGGGAGGGTCGCGGATGTTGTGGTGGCGATGACCAAACTCTTGGTGGTTTCTGAAACACCAGATAACAGAAGCATGTTATGTACGTAAATTTAATCTGGAATAGCATGAATAAATGCCACCTGGTGACCATTTTGATGGCCCTTCCGGTCAACGCGTTCAGGCTGAGTCCTACCAGCCTTCCACTTTTGAAAAGGCTTCAAGCCCAAGGGTGCCGCGATCCATGCAAACATTTTGCCATATTTCCCATGAATAAGATTAGTTAGCGCCTGCTCTAAAGAGGCAATCGACAAAATGGGATCACCTGCCAATCATTTGATCAGTCCCCAAGGAAAGAGTACATGCACATACCATCCACATCAAACATACAAAATTGGCCGTTTTTTATCAAATGGAAGCTTCCGCTCTTAATCACCTATCACTTAGTTCACTAGACTAGCAAATCACGTGTGCAGACATCTCAGGCCAAAGTATCGCTGTGTAGCTCCTATCAAGAAACTGAGGAACTATGGGCAGTGCTTGCTGTGTCCTTGCTGTGTTAAAAAAAACCCACCAATAATGAGACCATTATTCCAGTCACCTGCGCAAAAGGCATCCTTCAAAAAGGGTTGTGAGCGAAGGCTAAAATTGTCCTCCAAACTATCTTAGACCACCACCACCCTCCCACACTCCCCGAAAACCTAGAATCCCGTTTATGATAATGGACCTTTCCAAGTTTATCCATCCATCATATGACATCATAATCGCGTAAGTGACGTGTGTGATGACGTCATAATTATAACGTTGTGAATGACTCGATATAGCCCGTCTTTAACGCTTAATAGTCCGACACGTTGTACGAAATGTATGGCTTTACCATTTAATGCATATTCTGTTGAATATTTCGACACTAATTTGACTGGACGCTGTTGCTGCCATAGGCAGCAACAGCGCCCAGTCAAATTAGTTTCAAAATATTTAACACCTTACCTGTATAGTTCTCTGGAAATTGATAGTCAGGGATTCAGAGATTGATCAATCCCAACAAGAATGAGGTGTGGGTGGAGCTTAGATAGAAATGGGCGGAGCATAGCTAAAACGGGAAAGATCCATTAAATCCTGTCCTAGCTAAGCTCTGCGCACGTTTTGCGTGAGTTGGGATGGATATACTTTGAACGCTGATGTAACAAACTCTCAATTTCAAGGTAACTGTACAGGAAAGTTGTTGGATATTTTGAAACTAATTTGGCTGGGTACTGTTCCTGCCTATGGCAGCAACAGCCCCCAGTCAAATTAGTTTCAAAAGATTATTTATTAAATAGTGGAGACGTACAATTCGTGCATTTGACGGACTTATATGTCCATGAAGGAGATAGATATGTCATTCATTATGCACTATACAGGAAAGCTGTTGGATATTTTGAAACTAATTTGACTGGGTATTATTCCTGCCTATGGCAGCAGCAGTTCCAGTCAAATTAGTTTCAATATATTCAGCACGATATTGATTAAATAGTAGACATACAATTCGTACAACAGCGCAGAGTCCGTCTTCAACTATACGCGTTCGTAACGTACTTATCTACGTCATTCATGACGTCATAATGACGTCATTTATTGTGATGTCATTCTATACGCCACGTAGTTAATTATAACGTCATATGAAGGATGGATAAAGGGGAAAGGTCTTATTGGGCTTCTCAATTAGTTGGCACGATTTGGAGTAAAAACTTGACGCACTTTTATATGTTCACGATGGAGCTAGATACGTCATTCATTGCGTGACCGCTCACGGCTACGCTTATATTCGGGTTGTGTATAGAATTGCGTATAGGCGCGGCCATTTTGCGCAAAGGATTGTGGTCTCCAACAGCTAACTAGAGAGATAAATAGAGCGAGCCTCTATTTTTAGCTGGAACCATAGATTTAGGATATATATTGGCTAGATCGGGAAAATGGGAGTCTCGACCGCTGGATCTTCACTGACTGACTGACATCTGACGCAGACGATCAGATATGTATATAGCCTCCAAAAGTCAGTAAATTCTTTTTTTTGTTAATTGGAATAGAAATTCTGCTTAAATAACATGCAAAATATGGAACTACAAATCTACGGTATAAATAAATAGGGGAAATACGGTAATACGGAGAGGCGGTAAGAATTACAGAAATGCGTTAATTAAAACCTAACGCATACATCGCTGAAATTCCAAACATTTATGTACACATGATAACTCTATGATAACTTCTATTGATTATGGAAACTGCTGCCGTAAACCGTTGCTGCCCACATTTAGACAACTTTCAGCATTATGGTTTACATAATCTACACAAATCTTTCTGGTACTGACCTTAAACCATCTAGGCCTAGCCTTTGAAAGCAGAAAGATAATGGTTAAAGCGAGTTTTTTTATCTCCCAGTTTCCGTGAAACCTGACACCGTTTGATATAGAAGACCTCAAAGATAAATTAAAACATTTTCGAAACAAGATAGAATTTCTGGTTTTCTTTGCAAATATAGTGGCTTATTTACATGTATGAGCTGTACTGTAAAACCACCACTCGATGGTATAGAACATCCAATGAATAAATTAACGTGTTTGTAAAGCAAGACAGTATTTCTGTTTATGTTTTGTAAGTACATTAACCAATTTATGAGCTGTATAACGTAGCCTAAGCTCTTGAATCGAATCGCTTCTAATAAGTGAGCACATATTTTAGCAAGAGCGGTCAGATATTCTAGAGCCTTGCCGTTACAATCAATTAGTTCCCCGCTTAGCTAGAGGTGAGCGGGGCATAGCTAAGAGTGGAACGGTCCATTGCCGATGCTGCCATTTTTCACTACAGATTCTGGTAATTCACGTTCTCGCCAGATCTCCTAACACTAACGAGAGCGAGATATATATATATATATATTTTTTTTAACGAGAGCGTCTCTATTTAGATTGGAATCGTAGATTTAGGATATATTGTCTAGATTTCTCGTGCGCATTAAACGCATACCCTTACCAATAGGGCTAGTTGTACTAGCTGGTGACCTGGGCGAATTGCTGACTGTACATTTGCATCAGAAATAAAATAGTATTGTGATCGGTCCCACTGTACCCACGTACATCTCTTAATCTCCACCTCACACTGGTCCCGATCAAACTGGCCAAAATGGCTTCTGTAGTTATCTTGAGAAACTAGCATTTGCATCTAACAGGTAGACATTTCTGAAATTTTACCACTGGAATGACTGGCTGATAAATGAGCCTATCATTTCAATGGTAAAGTGCCAAAAACAATGGTCTCTTGGGCTGCAAATGGGCATAGGGTATTTCTATGATAATGGATTGATTTGATCAGTCACCCAAGCATATGATGTCATAATTATTTACGTCATATCTAGGATGACGTCACAATCAAAATACGTGATGAATGATGTAAATAGCTTCATCAGGAACATTGAATAGTCCATCAAGTTGAAGATTTTCGATGTCGTTTCTTTATTATGATGTGTTCTCTTCCCTCTTTGGTACAACCTTGTATGTAGGGTTGCTGCGACAACCAGTTTTACCAAGGAAGAAAGAGAGTGATACTAGCTCGCCTCGTCAGTATTTTGACCTAATGATATTTAGTTTAGTATCCAGGCCTGATCTGACTGACTTCTTCAGAACGATAGGTAAGACACGGTGGTTATCCGTTTTCTCCAGAGTGAAAAATAACTTACAACAAACTCTTGCCTTGAGGTATAATTACAAGGTGATAGTTTTATTTCTTACTTTAACTGTACAATACTATTACAAAGTGTCGTGACTTTTGCCGTCACTGGTTTAAGGTATATTTATAATCTATGTTTGACTAACTTGCTATTCGTACCCGATCAGTATTACTCCCAGTCACGCTGGTTTGCTATACTATCTACCTAACTACTTGTTCTTGGCTACTCCAATATATTCACCGAGAGCTTTTCGACACGAGGCATGGACTCCGACTAAAGTTAGAGTCTCCCTTTAATACTCCCCTGAGTTTCACCCCCTGTTCCTTTGGTTTCTCTTCCCCAGAGGTTGATCGAATGCCCATTGATTATGACGTCATCCTGACCAATCAAACTCCGGGCTTCCCTTCTATGAATAGAACACTGAACACGGTCCAACCGGTTCAGCCTGGTTCTGATTTGATGCGATCTGTCAGCTAACTAACAACATTATGGTATCTGTTGTTGTAGCATGCCTTTCTATGATTGACATATAGTTGATATACAAATTTCGATTGTGTTATTAATTCCTACAGGACGCTACAAAGCCTATGTCCTGTCCATTGCCTATCATGGATAAGCCTGTAGGAAACGAACATTAATAATCACATGAGCTGTATGATCTCATTGCCAGGTGGTGTTGTTGTACTTGTTTATGGGAGTCAGAAGGCCGACCGTCAATCAACTAAATGTCAGTCTGTCACCTATACTTTCCTATAAATCCCCTTGATTCCTATCTATACCTGTCGTTCTTTCTGCTAGAACATTTACTAAACTATTGGCCGAAACTACTGCTGAACGTTATAAAAGTGTGTGCCGATCCCATAGCAACAACTTTCATCTTCAACTATTGACAGATACCACCAACTCAGAACCGTCCGTTCTATTCCATTCCTAGCTATACCATCATAATAATTTAATCCAGTTTCGATGTGGTTTCGCATCATTTCTGCGAAACTGTTATCAGCAGCACTGGTCGATGTCAACCAGTGCAGGTCAACCAGTGCATCTTCCTAGTGCGATACTAACTACGACGCTGAATCAGTCCTTAGCTCACCTGGTATTTTCAAACATAAATTTCACTGAGGTCTTACTCGTAAATATAAGACATCTAGCGGGGTCATGACTTCCCATAAGACAATCCGATATCTACACATGCCCCTCAACCGAAGTTAATTAACCATCTCTCAAGGCCTTAAGAGAGCGTTAACTAACTCGTTGTGCACTATCAACAACCAAACCACACTATACCAGGGCTATCCATACTGATTCCACATACGACACATTATGATCACCGAGCACTGCACTAAGATAACCCCATTATAACAAAGTTACCATGATACTCAAATAGCAATACAATCACGTTCGGAAATTGGAATATCATGCACAAATGACAAATCCCGAAAATACATTAAAACAATTCTAATAACATACAATCATGTCCGGAAGTTGGAATATCATGCGCAAATGACCAATCCCGAAAATACCTTAAAACAATTCTAATTACCTTCATATCAAATCTCAAAACGAAAGCACAATAGAACAACATGTCCGGGTAACAGAATATCATGTGCAAATGACCGTCCCCGGAAATACATGAATATATATCTATGCACTACAGCGATTATGCATACAACAAAGTATTACGAATTTTAACCGTAACGATCCATATAACAGAGCAAACACCATTACATGTCATGTTTCAATAGCTTATTAATTAATCAAAATATTATATAAGTTAGTTGTCTACCAAGAAGTGTTCCATATAAAACAAATAAAGTTAATGCCAACATGTCACGATGATAAATCCAAACACCCTTCCATGTTCACGTTAGACTCATCGATGTCATTGTAAAGCTCCACCTCTATCCAGTCGGCGGCCATCGGGTCGATCTCAGTCCTTGCAGTAGCATTAGGCAATGACCCAGCTGCCATCCTCAGCGGCTCCGGTAGGGCTGCAGGTTTCCGGGGCTGCTGGGCCTGAATAATCGGGGCACTAATATGAAAGGCTGCACGTGGCCCCCGTTTATGGGCCGCACGTGGCTTGCACTTAACCCAACTCCACATGCGTTTTAACACACCACACTTATACAATATGACCACCGCAACAAGCACCAGAACGAAGGAGCCCGTTGAATAGGATACCAAAGATCGTACCCCGATGCCATAGACCATCACTGGGTCGATTGTGGACAATGGTACTTAGACTTCTGTAAATGGTTCCAGGGATGTACTTTTAAATGATCAACGATCATGGACTGATTAAGGACACCAGTCACATCCAAATGGGGCATCTCAATGGCCAGGCTAACCCGAGTGTATGTCCGACTGTAAGATGCTACAGGCTCGAATTGCCAACCCTTGCCACTATAAACACACTTTCCAGACATCAACGCATACACACCACTTTTCACTTTGCATCGGTCAGTCAGTCGGCCATCACAGTGAATTTCCAGTCTCACCGAACGTTTGCAACACTACGCATATTTTCCTATTGGCAAACAGTTTGCTAGATGTTTCATTTGATTCGGAGAGCTGAATATTACAAGCACTGTCGGTGGTATTGGTTAACAGGCTTACAATGCATGGAATGTGGGTCTTGTCGACCCGTAGTGGACCATGACACACTCGGGGTTCCTCCCCGTGACATTCGGATGGCGTGAAGTACCATCCAGTCTTGGTGTCGAGACCGATGCTGGTTGCGTGATCATTACTCGCATGTAGTATCCCCGCGCAGTTAGTGGTTCCGGCCACGCATGAACCCCGTATTCGATATATTTGCCCCCATCAATTAGTGGTAATGTCGCTACGTAATGGAGTCATGAGTCGTCTTTCCATAATGGATACACGACCACGTTGCGGTAGTACCACTGGTATGGACATATCAGTCGATTTCCCACTCTAACTTGTTTGGCCACGGAAGTGAGGTCAGCAGGACTGAATAACTCTTCCGTTAGTCTACCTAACTCTAGGGATGCAGTTTGTCTATGAAACTGTGCTGCTGCCTTCTGGTAGCTATACACCACACTTTCGGCAGAGTTGATAATGTGTCCAAGTCGCACTAATGCGTATAAGTCGGCTTGTCGGGCGGCGTGCACCGTAAACATATCGCTCCCATTTCTAGTCAAGTCCACTAGACTATCGGTAACTTCGTTGATACGGTCAACGTTGGTATTGATCCCTACGAATGCCAGTTTCACGTGGGACGCTAGCTTGTTGGAGAAATGTACCAACCGATTCATGTCCCTCAAAGCAACTTTGACTACCTCTTTAATTGCATCTATATCACCAGAGGTAGCGGTACCGAATAGAGACGAGGCTATGTCCCCGACAAAGTCAAATAAGCCACGTTTGTGTCAGTTACTGCCTCTACTCACCATATTTTGTTGTGTCCTAACAGCGATCTTCTTAATATTGTTAACACGATGTTGCAAACCGAAAATCTCTTGATGGCTTAATGCAGTCTTTTGACCGATGTCCGCAATAAGAACACGAAATTGCACTAACCGTTCAAGAAATTTGGCCGACAAATAAGGGTGGTCGATAGACACCACTACGGTCCATTCAGCCCGGATAACAGATATATCCTCGGGGTTAGTTATCATTACCCCGTTCGGTAATCTATGTACACTAGACTTTTTACACAGTCCATCCACCAAACTCACTAGAGCTACTACCACTCCTAAACGTAAAATATACATGATGCGAGACCGATGCGACACTACTAGTACAGTGGTTATCAGAGATTCCAGCTTATCTCCGGCTGTGTTGCCTTATAACCGCCTCTATATGGCTGATGAAGTCCTCGTATAGGGCGTGGCCAAACGCACCAATCCTGGGTCGCTTGTTGTCTGAGTCGACATCAGGCATGTGACTGTACTTGCGCAGAAAGTATGGGTGTGATGGAAGCGTTTCCATTGGCTCGTGGGCATGCTCGGGTACATCCTCCGAGGTGTCCATCATCATGGTACACGGAGTTTCGATGGTTTCACTCCATGACTCATGGTTTCGAGTCCTACTCGTACTAGGTTGACCGATGTTATCATCAACCACCTTACCCACCTTGCTCCCCTTTGGCTCATTATCAGAAGCTGGTCGCTTCCTATGAGCAACTTCACTAGCGGTAGCCTTCGGGTTGGGTTCCGGCACATTTCCGGACCCGGGGGTCATCATCACTCTTGGATGATGGCTATCTTTCGTACCCTTTGCAGGGTTATGAACAGTGCGTGGCCGTACCTTGTCCCAGCACATTTCTGAGTCGACTACGCGTAACTTAGCTATATTCAGTACACGCACCCTCCCAGATCTTTGATGGCGTACGTGAGCCACAGGCCCATTGATCTTAAAGATCTCATATTCGGGGTCACTGCGAGAGGTCAACTTCATCCGTTCCTCCGCCTTTACGACCACCGAATCCCCCACCTTATAAACACCAGCGTTGGCACGCTTGTCAATCTGTTCCCGGTGGACCTCACGAGACTTAGCCGTTTCCGTACGAGCACGCCGTAGGGCATTGTTGAGACATGTTAGTCTCTCCCCAAGATCTTGCAATGCGTCTATTGGAATAGCAAACGGCAGTCTTGCCCGGCGACCATATGTCAGATAGAATGGCGTATACCCCGTCGTGGAATGACGCGTACTGCAGTATGCTGTTAAAGCCGCACCCAATTCGTCTTCCCACGTGCGAGAGGCATTATTCACCCCTTTCTGGATTAATTCTTTAAGGGTCCGATTGAACCTCTCAGTACGCCCATTAGTTTGTGGATGGTAGGGACTTGATCTTCTATGATCGATACCATGTTCACTAAATCGTTCTTCTAGAGAGTTAGAACAAAATTCTTTGCCCTGATCTGTTATCAAGACCTCAGGGACACCATGACGCGCGACGTACTCATTGAAGAATTTGTCCTCAACATTTTGAGATGTCTTAGCTGGAATCGGATATGCCTCTGCTCATGCAGAACAGTGATTGATTATCGTCATGATATACACATTACCTTTACTCGACTCTAACAGTGGACCGATCAAATCCATACCGATTATCTGACTTGGATAATTGGCCATGGGCATCTCACTGTACCGAGGTCGAGTAGTGACAGGTCTGTTGACCTGGCACGTCGTACACGTCTCCAGCATACGTACCACGTCTTTCCTTAAAGACGTCCATACAAACGAATCCCTTACCATACCGATGGTCTTCTGCAGACCTTGGTGACCAGCTTGTTCATGAGCCATCCGGAGCACCTGCCCCCGGAACAGGGTAGGTAGCAGGATTCTGGGGTACTCAGCGTCCAACGCTGAAGGGGTAACTAAAGAATACAAATACTGTTCTTAACCATATACTCCTCCGGTGTGTTCTTAAACAGCTCCGGGTATTCCTTGGTTTGCTCGGTACACAACTCGTCATAGGGAATGTCGAACGCCTCTAGAGAGACGTGTGGTAGCACACCCTCATCGACATCTGGTATTACAAAGTCGCCCGTATCTATTATAGCGACTTCCACCGGACGACGTAACCTGGACAACATGTCCGCTCGAATATTCTTCGAACCTTGAATGTACTCTATCTTACATCCATACGCGGCAATCAGCACCGCCCAGCGCTGCACTTTCGTGTTCTTAACCTCTCCCACAAACAAACTCTTTAGGGGTTTGTGGTCAGTATACACGGTGAACTGCGTGCCAAATAGATAAGGCCTAAGCTTCTTTAATGCATATATCACAGCATAAGCTTCCTTTTCTATTACAGGCCAATTTAGCTGACTGTCCTTCAGGGTAGAGCTTACATACTGTATTACCCGTTCTATACCCTTATCATCTACCTGTACCAATATCGCACCTATCGCATAGCTAGAAGCATCAGTATACAGCTTATACGGAGCATTTAGATTCGGATATGTGAGAACCGTCTCACTACACAGCAAGTTCTGTAATTTCTTAAATGCTTGCTGTTCCTCCTTACCCCATTCAAAGCGTTTATACTTCTTAGTTAATTCTATCAAAGGCTTAGCAATTTCGGCATAGCCTTGCACACAAGATCGGTAGTAACCTGTAGCTCCAAGGAAACTTCTCACCTCACCCACATCGTGTGGCGGGGACATTTCCCTTATGACCTTGACCTTCTGAGCCTGAGGAGCCACCCCTTGTGCGGAAATACGATATCCTAACAAATCTACTGACGATCTAGCAAAATCGCACTACTTTTTCTTAACTTGCAAATTATACTCTCGTATCTTGCGCATGACCTTACGCAAGTGCTGTGCATGTTCCGTTGGATTTCGTGAATATATGCCTATATCATCTATGAAAACATGCAGATACCTTCCCACGAATTCTCGGAAGATATCATTCATTGCCCTGTGTAATACGGCACCTGAGTTCGCAAAACCGAACGGCATCCGAATCCATTCGAACAAACCTTCACTGCAGACGAACGCTGTCTTCTCTATGTCTTGGCTGTCCATTGGTATCTGCCAATAGCCAGACTTCAAGTCCATAGTTGAAAATATCGTTGCGCCGCCCATAGAATCAAAAATGTCTGATATATTTGGTAGAGGATAACTATCCTTACGACATACGGAATTCAATTTTCGGTAGTCTATACAAAATCTGGTGTCCCCATCCTTCTTAGGGACCAAAGTAATGGGGGACGCCCATGGGGATGATGACGGTCTTATGACGCCCGCTGCCAGCATTTCAGCCACTTGGTTTTTGACTATATACTGCTTGGCCAGCGGTAGACGGTAGGCTTTCTGCCTTATAGGATTTGCGTCTCAAGTTGGTACCGTACACTTGACTTTGGGGACCAACCCTAACGTGTTTGGACGAGCCGTATCAAAGATATCCGCAAAGTCCCCCATGACTTTGTCGATATCTTTATATCCGGTCATTTCTTTACAACTCTCATAGATATAATTCGTCTGTTCCCTATAGGGATACCTAAAGGGATATACCTTACCAAACCATACTACAACTTTGGCCCGATAGTCAATCTTTGCATTTCCCAGGTGCAAAGCATCCGCTCCCAGCAAACATTCATGCATCATTCTCGCTACTACCGTACTCGGAATAGGTCGGGTGTTCTTGAATTTTACTTGGGTTTCCCCCAAAAGCTCTATTGGGGAACCATTTACAGCTAAGAGCGTCTTCGCCCTTTTCAATGGCCTAGCATTTAACATGCTACGCCATCTATCCTTGCGAATCGAGGATGTGCTAGCACCAGTATCCACTAAGGCATGCAGGTACTCACCTTGATCCGTTGGACCGGTTAAATTCATTTCTAGATGGATTAGAAACTGTTCGGTCGGTGATCTCACAAACGGTTTCCTCCGTCGTCGTTTGACGGACTCCTCCTTCCACTACACACTTCGGCGTAACTGTCCCGGCGGGAGGATGTATCATGTCCGACACCGTATGAATAAAGGCCCTGACCATCCGTTCCCTCAACAGTAATCACAAACCCGTCACGAGCTTTCATAGTCGTTCTGACCTCGCATTTGATTGTTCAAGTCCTTTCGCATGCTCCTTGAACATTCTCGGGGTGTGACCCTCCATTCCTGTTGGCGGTCGTCTACCATGTCGATGTCTCTGTCTTCGGTTCGCGGCCGTTTGATGGCTCTTCGAATCGGGGGACGCGATGGTTGCGTCCATGGAGAATCGTTTTGTGGGCCCCGTCCATACTCTGGGCATTCTCTGGCGAAATGGCCTTCTTTACCGCAGCCGAAACATTTCCCCGTGATTGCTCGCATCCGGTCACTCACATACTTGCCAAATGTCCCGCAATCTTGGGCCAAGTGCCCCTCCTTCCCGCAATTGAAACATGTGATTGGCATGGCTTGTCTCGTCTGTCGGGGATGTGGGGTAGGCTTCTGGGTGACCTTTACCCTTGGTGGTTGCCCGGCCTGTCGACAGTCACTTTTATAGTGACCGACTCACCCGCAATTGTAGCATGTGATGTGCTCCAAATTCTTAGGTGCGGGTCCCGAGCTTGGTGGACTACCAATGCGTTTCGGTGGTGGATTATCTGCCTTCTTCTCCGTCTTCGCCTTCCTTTGAACCTGCTTGGGAGCATCTTCAGCCATTTGCAGTTCGCCGACAAGACCACACAGGCGTTCGATCATTTTGCTCTGCTGTATGATTTGTCACTTTAAACTCTTCACCACCTTCCAAATTTCCTGCTCTTCCTCCGGCTCCAATACATCAACTTCCATTCCTTCTTCATTCCTTCCGTCCTCAATTTTCATCGCTCTCAGCAAGTCATTACACGTTTCTTCTTCTTCAGATATCTCAAGCGCCCTCGTTAAGGTGTCGGCCTTTTTTCATACAATTCTCTTACTCAATCCCCTATCCGTCAACGCTCGGAGATATATCCCCAAGACGGTGCGGCAGTTGTCGTCATTCTCGTTGGGGTACGCTCGACTACTTGCTTCTCTATATCGTCGATTAAATGATATGACGGTCTCGTTACGCCATTGCCGAATACCCTCCAGGTCGTATTTGATACGTTCTCCCTCATTTGCGGATACAAAATTCAAGGTTATGTAGTCCCTAAATTCATTATAAGTGACGTCCTCCCGGACTTTCCCAACCAAGAAGTTGTCTATAGCGCTGGATAGCTGTCCTCTGGCTGTTCTTGTTATTATATAGGCGGGTATGCCTTCCAGCCGCCCCTCGTTGGCTTCCCATGCTCTTCGCGTCTCATCCAGGAAAGTTCGTACCTCTTCGGGTACTACCCCGTCACAGGGTTGGATGCGGTATACGGTATCTCGGATTTCCCGACGGTATACTCGTTCCGCCTGTCTGCGGTTGCTACTTTCTACTATCGCACCCGCCATTGCCACACCCATGGTCTGCATTGCGGCTATAGTTTCGGGTCTTAACTGTGGGGCCAGCGGTATGTCTATGGGGGGTAGTGTCGGATCAGTTGTTCTTCTTCCTGAGGTCGCCATTTTGACTCCTGACTCCTACTGATAATGTAAGCAGATGTTTACGCGTTGAAGCCACGGTTGCTCAGGGCAGACTATATCGGTGGTTATTTTCACCAACGAACTATCGCGGTACTCACGGTTTTGCGTTACTTTTGCACTTTCTGACAATTTGGCTGCATCCAGGAATACCTGCACTCTGTCCGCTATGTCTTTCAATACCAAGGTAGCTGGTTTTTGTGTTTGTGCCATAAGCTGCATACTCACTGTTCTGTCTCTGAATCCTGGCAGGTGAAGCCCCTGAAGACTTTCTATGTCGTTTCTTTATTATGACATGTTCTCTTCCCTCTTTGGTACAACCTTGTATGTAGGGTTGCTGCGACAACCAGTTTTACCAAGGAAGAAAGAGAGTGATACTAGCTCGCCTCATCAGTATTTTGACCTAATGATATTTAGTTTAGTATCCAGGCCTGATCTGACTGACTTCTTCAGAACGATAGGTAAGACACGGTGGTTATCCGTTTTCTCCAGAGTGAAAAATAACTTACAACAAACTCTTGCCTTGAGGTATAATTACAAGGTGATAGTTTTATTTCCTACTTTAACTGTACAATACTATTACAAAGTGTCGTGACTTTTGCCGTCACTGGTTTAAGGTATATTTATAATCTATGTTTGACTAACTTGCTATTCGTACCCGATCAGTATTACTCCCAGTCACGCTGGTTTGCTATACTATCTACCTAACTACTTGTTCTTGGCTACTCCAATATATTCACCGAGAACTTTTCGACACGAGGCACGGACTCCGACTAAAGTTAGAGTCTCCCTTTGATACTCCCCTGAGTTTCACCCCCTGTTCCTTTGGTTTCTCTTCCCCAGAGGTTGATCGAATGCCCATTGATTGTGACGTCATCCTGACCATTCAAACTCCGGGCTTCCCTTCTATGAATAGAACACTGAACACGGTCCAACCGGTTCAGCCTGGTTCTGATTTGATGCGATCTGTCAGCTAACTAACAACATTATGGTATCTGTTGTTGTAGCATGCCTTTCTATGATTGACATATAGTTGATATACAAATTTCGATTGTGTTATTAATTCCTACAGGACGCTACAAAGCCTATGTCCTGTCCATTGCCTATCATGGATAAGCCTGTAGGAAACGAACGTTAATAATCACATGAGCTGTATGATCTCATTGCCAGGTGGTGTTGTTGTACTTGTTTATGGGAGTCGGAAGGCCGACCGTCAATCAACTAAATGTCAGTCTGTCACCTATACTTTCCTATAAATCCCCTTGATTCCTATCTATACCTGTCGTTCTTTCTGCTCGAACATTTACTAAACTATTGGCCGAAACTACTGCTGAACGTTATAAAAGTGTGTGCCGATCCCATAGCAACAACTTTCATCTTCAACTATTGACAGATACCACCAACTCAGAACCGTCCGTTCTATTCCATTCCTAGCTATACCATCATAATAATTGAATCCAGTTTCGATGCGGTTTCACATCATTTCTGCGAAACTGTTATCAGCAGCACTGGTCGATGTCAACCAGTGCAGGTCAACCAGTACATCTCCCTAGTGCGATACTAACTACGACGCTGAATCAGTACTTAGCTCACCTGGTATTTTCAAACATAAATTTCACTGAGGTCTTACTCGTAAATATAAGACGTCTAGCGGGGTCATGACTTCCCATAAGACAATCCGATATCTACAAAGTGTACAAATTTGTATGTCTACGATTTACTCCCCGGGATTCAATCAATCAATCAATCAATCAATCAATCAAACAACTAATGCCAGTATCGCGATGGAGAACGGGTGAGGGCATAGAATACACCATACGGTGTGCATTCAAAAGATAGTCTCATATGAATTCGCCAGTGTATCAGTATATCCGATTCTTGTCTTGGTGCAGTGGTCCAGCGGAAAGATGGCTGGGTTGCTGATGCTATGTGGCATTGCAGGATGACGGTTCCATCCCCGACCAGGGAAATGATGATCAACACAGTAAACTAATGGGTGCACTCCGTAGGCGATGTTAGCGCAGAAATTGAAGTCATCGCGCTGCCAGTGCATTAAAAAACTAAGCCAGCAGACAATCTTTATTGACAGATCCAACATGTGGACGTACAAACAATATTCAACATTCTGTTGAATATGTGGGCATTGTACGAATTGTATGGCCTTATTATTTAATCAACATTTTGTTGAACATTTGAAACTAATTTTCCTGGGCATTGTATGATTTTTACCATTATCAGTTGCATCCTATAAAAGCTCCACAGGCGTCATAGTCAAAATGCTTAGTGAATGACGTCTCTAGCTCCATCGTGAATATTGAATAGTCCGTCAAGTGTACACATTTTATGTCTTTACTTTTTAATCAACGTTCTGTTGAATATTTTGAAATTAATTTGACCAGGAACTGTTATGGCCATAGGCAGCAAAAGCACCCAGTCAAATTGGTTTCAGGATATTAAACACCTTACCCTGTATAGCTACTTTGAAATTGGGATACTGGGAAGTCGTGAATCAAAGTATATAAATTGATTCCAACACACCGAAAGAATGGACATAACTTAGCTAGAAATGCACCGCACATGTGAAATTATCATGAACAAATTTGATCATTAAACGGCCAATACCACTTAGTAATGCGTGGTCTACCCACTTGTAATAAGTGACCACATATTTTAGCAAGAGAATTCAGATAGTTAGCTTTGCCCTGCCAGGCGCATGTAGACCCAATCGCAATGGACCGATTCTCTTACGGAAAGAAGGTATAAGTTATCCAACCTGTCACCCAAGTGTTGATGTCATAATCAATTATGTCACATGTAGGCTGACATCACAGTCAAAATATGTAATGAATGGCGTAGCTATGGCTGTCAGGAACGTTGAAAAGTCTGTAAGCTGTGCGAATTGTATGTCTTTACTATTTAATTAACATTCTGCTGAATATTTTGAAACTAATTTAACTGTGCTGCTGCTATAAGCACCGACAGCATCTAGTCAAATTAGTTTTAAAATATGCAACAGCTCACCTCTATAGTTAGCTTGGAAATGGGATTCTGGGAAGTCATGGTTGAAAGTATGTAAATCACAATGATGACAGCTATGAATATAGGCCTATCATCAACTCTTATTGTAGTTTAACCGCCTCATGGCATAGCTGGTCAAACCAGCCCCTACAGTGATATTGAGCAATGTCAAATTGCATGCCATGAGGGGACAGTTCTTGGTAATTTACCACTGGAATGACTTGGCCTGCAAATGGACATTCAATATCTAAATATTTTAACATTCTTCACCAAATTTAGACAGCAAAGGTTTAATATATTATGACGACAATACCAGGTACTGTGTCTGTTTCATTTCCCTTATGTATTATAGCATAAAACACTGGGCTGAACATTCGAGATAATGTATAAATGTCCATTGTTATGTCTCATAGGCCGTAGCGGCAAAGCCGTGGATGCAGTTTACTAGTCACTATATGTGTGGTGAATTTTAACAGTAAAACATGTATAACAATATTGTATATTGTGAAAAATTAGACAAAATTCGCTAAAAATAATGTACGTGTGATTTTCATTAGTAATTCATTGTCCTTAATCCTTCACTGGGAAAAGATCCATGCATACAATTATTTAACATTATGTATAGGCAACTGATGTTCTGGATTTCCAGTCAAAATGGCTGTCAATAACATTGTAATGGGTGGTTAGATATATAAATCAACCGAAAGGGTATGTATGTGCCACGTTATTAATGCCTGCAATGTGTTCGGCCCAAAAATTCCACCTATATGGTTAGATAGGTATCTGAATATGCTAATGAAGTATTGAGTTTTAAAAATGTTTACCGTGAAGTAATTTAATTCGTTGTACACGATTTCATACAGAAAATTGGCTGGAATTTTAGCCAATTCACAGTCTTCACTGCCCTATTGTCTGTAGGTTATGGTCGGCCCCAGATTTTCACCCACATAAACTTGAGTTTAAAAAGTATAAATTAGCCTAAATTACTTTCACCTGTAAACAATTTAATATCATATCAATGCTAGCTATAGTCATAATTAAAACAAATTCTACAATGAAATAATTCCATAGTCTGCAATTCCATACCGAAAATTGGCGTAAATTTTGGCAGATCGGTGATTTTCAGTACCATACTCTCTGCAATAGCTTTGGCCCATATTCGGTTCGAAATTCATACATATGATCAGATCAGTATATAAATACGCTAATGAAGTATCAAGCTTAAAAATGTCTACCATGAAGTAATTTCGTAGTACACAATTTCATGGCAAAGATTTGCACAAGTTTTGGCAGATCCATGGTTTTCGGTAGCCTACTGTCTGTAATAAGTTTGGCCCCAAAATGTCAGGTAGATATATAAATATGCTAATATAATATCGATTTTAAAAATTCCACCGTAAAGTAATTTTATAATACGCATGTTAGTAGCGACCAAAGTTTGTCAGATGCCAATAATTTACGTACCAATATATATGTACTCTGTTTGTAACAAGTTTTTGAACATCTAGCCATGTAGAACTCAATATGTATTATTATGTACTAGTGCTGTGCGAAATATTGCACGATTCTACCATCAAATAATATCATAATTACCAAGGATGTCCATGTAGTTACTTATTCACAATATGTCCCCATTCAAAGATAGTTGGTTCACATTAGCCACAATCGGATAGATGGCGATAGGTCCTGGCATATCGCTTGTAATAGGTTCAACTCCAGAATTTCACCGATATGTTTACATAGATATATATGAATCCGCTAATAAAGTATAGCGTTTTAAAAAATTCTACTATGAAGTAATTTAGTCGCAACTTGCAGTTTTCAAATGCTAATAATTTACTATATATTCAGTATCAGAATCTCTGTACTCGGTTTGTTACCAGGCTTTCGAACATAATACCATCTAGAACTCACTTGATATTGCACAAATCTATCATCAAATTTTACAATAATGTGATAATCTTTCTATATATCCTATAATTTAGCACCAGATAGAATCTGAATTATGAAACAAAAAACCCCAGAATGTACGCAAATGGTCAAAAAGATGGATTGAAAGATGGATGGACTGCCCCAAAATATAATCTGCTTCTTCCTATAGCCCATAGCTAATCCTATCCAAGGCCGATGCCATTACAACCATCTGAAAGATAAGACACTACCAAAAAAACTATCATTATTACAATCGCAACCACTATCAGCAATACATGGCAAAGGTAAGAAACTTTAAATGATAGTTAGAACCTATGTAATATTGAATGTTAATATAACAAGATAAACACATTTCTCTCTGTCCTGCAAATATATTGTCAATTTATCATAGTGCCGGTGTCATTTTTACATGTTACCGGTTGTGCTACTGCAAATTGTGTATTATATATAAAAATGAATTTGAAACTCAACTTGAATTATAATAATCTCCGGCCACGCTATTTGCCATTGATGCCTTGCATCAATATGTGTACTTGTTATGCAGTTTGATTGCGACGCCAGCCTACACGTGACGTACTTGATTATAACGTCATAGATTTCATTATTTATTTCTTATATGTATATGTTTACATACAGGTCTACTGTTCTACTTTTCAGGTTGCTGGCTGGTAACGTACCTGCTTGGTGGGTTGCTGAGATCAGCTGGTATCCTGCTCAAAGAGCTAGCTATCTACTTTGACGCGCCCGCTTCTGTGGTTTTCGTAACATTGGCCGTACAAGGTCTACTTTATGCATTCATAAGTACGCATTATATGCTAATTATTGTAATATGGTGCACAGATTTGGCATTTTGATTCAAATTTAATGGAGGGTTCCAGTTTGTCATTCAATCATATGACGTCATAATCAGCTACGTGACGATAGGCTAAAGTCATACTCGATTGCATCATGGATGACGTAGCTAGGTTCGTAAAGAACGCTAAGTTGATGACGGAGTAGTTGTATGAATTGTATGTCTTTACTATTTAATAAACATGCTATCGAAAATTTACCACTGGAATGACTGGCTCGGTTATCCATGGATGAATGCAATATAGATCTGCGACAACTGGCGGCATATTACATTATGCATGCGTTTCATTAGTTCCTATACTCATATCGCACAATCAAGCGGGGAATGGTCTCCTGCACTTGCAGTTTGATAACGTTCCATAGTCGTTCGTTGAATACATTATAATTGTATAGCAGCGTGGTGCCGACCACGCATGTTGTATTTATATGGGCTTGGACAGGACTACATTATGTCATAAATTTAACGCAGTATTTAAGACAGTAATTTGAGTAAGCTCTACGTAGATATGAAGCACGCCATGTGTCACTCGGCTATGCACCTTTCCAGTTTATCCATTTATCACGTGACGTACACGATGACGTCATAATCATGGCGTTGTAAATGATGTAGATAAGTACGTCAAGAGCGTATGATTCGTGTCGGGCCAAGGGTTGTTTTTCGAACTATATGTCTTTACTATTTAACAAAGATGCTGCTGAATATTCTGAAATTAAATTGACTGGACGCTGTTGCTGCCATAGTTTCAAAGATTCAATAGCTTACACGTAGTCTTCTGGAAATTAATAATCAGGGAGTTCAGTGATCGATCGATCTCAACATGAGCGAGCTGTTGATGCCATAGTTTCAAAGATTCACTAGCTTACGCGTATAGTCTTCTGGAAATTGATAATCAGGGAGTTCAGTGATCGATCGATCCCAACATGAGCGAGGTGTGGTTGCGGCTTAGCTAGAGATAGGCGGGGCATAGCTAAAGCTGGAAAGGTTCATTAACCGTTCTTTGGCGAGAAATCGGTTAATACATTAATCCTGACGTGCACTAACATCTATTCTACATGGGAAGTAATAAGAAAATATAACATTAAAGGGAATTTCCAGTGAAAATCGGGAATAAATCAACTAAAATATACTATAATCTGAAATAGTTACTGCCAAAAAAAAATACACTGTTCCATTGCCGAGAAATAATAAAATGAATATGCCCAAAACGGTCGAAAACGTGACTCCTCGGGCGCATCCATTTTCTCGTAACGAGAGCGAGAAACCGCGAGATTATGACGTCAACGACACACCAGCAAAATATCTCCAGCGCTTTTAGATTTACCCGTTTACTTAGCGTTATGAAGGCCGACTATTAATTAACCATTTAATGGCCATATTCTGTCAGGAAAATCAGAATATTTCCTTATTGTATGTCCATTTGCAGGCCAAGCGAAGACTATTTTTGAAAATTGGCCACTGGAATGGCTGGTTCGGTTACTGAGACGTTTTAGTTGTAAATTCTAAAAAATAGTCTTCTCTTGACCGGCATCCTCAACTTGACGATTGTGGACGCCAGTGCTGGCATGAGATGGTTAAATCGCAACATGTCCGCATGTCAAGCATGGGCTTGCGGTAATAGAAACGATCATGGAAAGGGTACGGCAATTCACACCGGATCCACAGAAGCATCCGCCTAAAAAGGGGCTAACTGAAAGATGGCTTCATAACATCGGCACTTGATGGATATCTTCCACATTTAAATTTGGAAGACACAAGTTTAGAACATATAGTCTGTATAATTTTAAAATAATGTGTCATACATTTCAAAACAAAAGGCACGGTACTTAATTTTAATATAACAGAATCAAGCTCGACAATCAACGTCAGTATTTGCTTGCGTCAATTGTAAAATGGAATTTGCAAACCAAAATGAAACGATGTCGCTGATTGTCCGGTCGGTCAATTATAGGCAATCGCTTAGCGGCTTACTTCGTAGACGATAGTAGGTGACAGCTATTAAATAATGACAAGTGCGCGCTAGACATAATTAGTAATTTAGTGCTTTCACACTATTGAAATCCAGCGTTATTAATCATTTACAATGTTTACTCCTAATTGTAAAATAACTATGCAGAGTGATTAATTTTCTAAATTAAATTTGCCTTTAATTATGTTGCAGTAGCTTCCAAACTAATTAGTTTCACACAATAGACCTATGCCGGGTAAGTTTTAGGCTTTCTGCTTTTCTGTCCTTGAAAGAGTTAACTAATTGATCCCAAATTTTTAAATGTTTACCCATATTTACTGCCTGTTGAATATTTTGAAACTGGAATTTGACTGGAAGCAGAAGTTACAATAGGCAGCAACAGCTTTCAGAGAAATGACTTTCAACATTTATTCAACTAACATATTTTTACGCTTTCAAGAATTTGTTGTAACTGGTTGGTTGCAAACATGCTACTGGCATAACATTACAATGGTTTTTTAAAATAGAATATGCCCATTTGCCGACCAAGGAGATACTTTTTGACAATTTAGCGCTGCAATGACTGGCGCGATCATCGGAACACTAATTGCACTTTAATTTCCTTCAAACACTGCGGCAAAGTGTCAGTTGTTTAGCCAATACGCTAATTATCCACGAGATGCTAGATTTACCTCCCCTGGTTACGGCTATCATCGATTGGACAAAGAGAGTTGGTGTGTCGGTGACGTCAGCCGCTTTTCCAAAATGGCGCCTGCCCCTCTCTCTCTCTCTCTCTCTCTCTCTCTCTCTCTACTGGTTACTTTAGTAATTTAAATTGAGGATATCTTTTTTATTTGTTGACATAAAATTGTGCACTTGGTCTCAAATTAATACGGAGAATTAGTACTTTACGCCAGATGCACAAAATCCCCCAGTGGAATATCCCTTTAAAGGTGCATATCCACACCAAATGCCCGAAAACACAATCATCTAAATCGTACATTCCTAGAGGCTCAAATTGTGTGCATATGATGACCTCCCTCCGTATAAATTAATACAACCCTTCAGCTGCGAAATCGAATCAGAGGCACGAGCCTCTAACTTAACTCCACAACCAAACTATCGTCAACTACTTGAGCTGCCCGTTTCCAAGTCGTACGTGCACTCATGTCAACTACAAACGCAGCATAGATTAACAGGACATGTAATTATTTTGAAATGACCTTTCATATTTGCATTATATGTTCGTTGTGCATTATCTTCATTAAAACGTGTATAGGCCTATTGTATCCCATGTATCCAAGAAATCATTAGATAATCTGTTCTGCATCCTGCCTCAAACTCACAGGTGATAAAGAAAAAAGGATAGTTTCCTTTTCTATGGTAATTATGTATTTTTCTTTTGCTACTTGTTTTAAATTGTAGATCGTGTCTTTTGCTAATACGTGGCCTAATAATCCAAGGTGGTTGAGGCTAAGAAAACTATCCTCATAAATTCTTTCAGCAAAACACAGGAATTAAAAATAAATAGAAAAAGCATGTACGAGACGTTCCGAAACTTTCCACAAATTTTACATAGATTTTAAAATTTAAATATAAATTTTAGACATCGATTTATATAGATTTAAAAATTTAATAGTGGGCGCCGTACTGAAACACAGCAGGGCCGTGAATTGAAAAATAATGATATCAAGAGTTAACCATAAAATATGCCTCTCAACTTTAATCAAGCTACATTTGTTATTAGCGGAGGAGCAGCGATTTTTAAATGTACGGGTGCGGCGCCGTACTAATAACAAGCAGGGAAGTGAATCGAAAATCGGGTTCTCTTACGGGCGTGGGTACATATCCCTAGTATTGATGTCCATTCCGGATCTAAAAGTTATCTACTAAAATAATTAGATTTTCCTTATAGAGATAGTAAATATAATATTATGGGAAAAGACTTCGCATTCAAACTATGGCGACAAAAGTCAAACCTTTAGGCCGGAATTCAATAAGGAGGTTTAAACCCGGTTTAACCTAAACCTGGTAACCAATCACAAAGTAATTGCATGGGTAGTATTATAGATAGGGCGATAACACCCAAATTGTATTAGTTAATACCCAGATCACACACCCTTTAGGGTGGGTGGTCTAAATACCGAAGTATGGGCACATTTCAGACGTGGGAGGGGTTCTTTGATTCCCCGCCCACTTAGAAGGAATGACCATATTTTGTCATTTATGCCACGCCCCTTGCTGAGGGCATGCCCCAGCTCTCAACCGGTGAAAATTGGGGGCTATTGCCTTATCTATGCAACTAACCTTGCAATTACTTTGTGATTTTACCAGGTTTAGTCTAAACCGGGCTTTAAACCTCCTTATTGAATTCCGGCCTTAGTGTCTTCAGATGCTTAATTGACATATCTGATCCACGAATTATGAGACTGTGCTAGCTTGAATTAACTAATCGTCTGGCATTGCTTTAACTAATTAACACTTTAAATAGGCAATTTTGTTTGATTTTTAAAAATTGACCCCTGTAATGACTGGCTCAGTTATAGATCAGTTTCTGTATACTGATTGGCTACAGCCGATAATTCAGTTGCCGACAATCGTAATTACACTCATGTCCCTATTAACTGGCCTGCGATTGACGGCGATCGACAGTAAAGTGATCGCAGGTACGTTCAGGTCAAATCTGTCGGAGACTAAATCGGCCGCTTGTAGTTGCCGATAGTTGCTCGAAAATCAAGCAGCTACTAGTTTCGTCCCAGCGCAAGCTCGACCTGACCGCAGCTTCAGGCTACACAAAATGCGAGATAGTGTATGGAAGAATATCAGAAACGTACCTTTACCCAGTCTGTGATTGGTATTTAATGGGATCATATTGATATTCCTGTCGTAAAATGGCTCGATGGACAGTTCATTGTGGGTTGACCTCTGTACTACCTATCAGTGGCTATTGCCGCTTTTGAATGAATTGAATGTATGGCTGAATGAGTATGTATTTTCAAGCGTGTTCGACGCATTGTAATAAACTATCCCTATCAAAGCCATATGTTACAAACTAGTGACATTTCTCTCTATTTGTACAGATTTGAATAAATACATTTGTGTGAAAGCTTTCCGTCTATTTAACCCACTTCGGTATTTGTTCAGGTCGCGGAAGTCTGATGTGAATATTCAGGTCGGTCTATAATATTGAACTAGCTAATCAAGATTAAAAGTAAAGTGTGAACTAAAGCCGTGTAGGTCACACTGAGGTCACGCTGATCTACGTTTATTACCCTACAAACCTTAAGGCTACAATGTATGAAAATGTGCCTTTCATACACATTGTTTATAAAATAATCATTTAATCGTCTATATGCGCATGACCTTTCAAAATAATATTTTTTATTTGGTCGCCGTGGCCTTGACCCTTAACCTTTTAACCCCAAATATATCGCACATCTTCAGGACTCCACGCGCCACCATTTCGCCAAGTTTGATTACTATATACGAAAAACTCTTCAAACGACAGACAGTCCTGATAAGCTTTTGTGACTGGCTGGCTGGCTGACTGGCTGGCGGGCGGGTGGGAGCGTGGGCGGGCGGGTGGATCGGCGGGCGGACGGATGGACAGACTTACTGACCCGTGGAGATTCTAGGATTTTAACCCCATTTCTTGCCGCGCCCATTGTTAGCTAAACCCCTTCCACTTTTACGCGTACTGAAATCGATATGATACTTTGATTTAAACATATTTTTATTGTTCAAAAGACGATATGATACTTTGAAAACTGAATTCCGGGAATCTAAATTTCAAGGTCTGTATACAGGTAAACTGTTGACTATTTTGAAACTAAATTGCATGTAGCTGCTGCTGCCTATGGCGGCCTGTGGCAGCAACAACTCCCAGTCAAATTAGTTTCAAAATCTTCAACAGAATGTTTATTAAATTGTAAATTTATCAAAGCCATACAATTCGTACACTAGTCGCAAATACGTCATTATGATTGTGACGTCAGAATTATTATTAGCTCACCTGGCCCGAAGGGCCAAGTGAGCTTATGCCGTGGCGACCGTCCGTCCGTCGTCCGTCCATCATCCGTCCGTCCGTCACCTGTCCACAATTTTGGCTTTAAAACACCACTCATTAACTGCTTGGGCGATTTCAACCAAATTTGGCTGGACGTATCTTATGGTCGTAGGCTCCAGAACCTCCATTCGGAATTAAGATTTTTATGAAGATGTGCCGGAAATTGTCAAATTGCTAGCATTACATTACCATGCTACCCTTACCATTCTGACCGATTTCAACCAAATTTGGCTGAAAGGGTCCTATCGCCATAGACTGTAGAACTTATATTCAGAATTTTGATTCATCAATTTTTTGGGTGGAAATCCTAGATTTTTAGAAAAATTTATCAGAAATTGTCATATTGCTTCACCTTACCATTCTGAGCGATTTCAACCAAATTTGGCGGAAAGGATCCCGTGGTGATGGGCTCCAGAACTGCCATTAGGAATTTTGATTCATTAATTTCTTGGGTGAAAATCTTAGATTTTATGAAAATTGTACCGGAATTTGTCAAATTGCTTCTTCTTCTTACCATTCTGAACGATCTTAACTAAATTTGCTTGAATTTTGATTCGTCAATCTTTTTGTGAAAATCTTCGATTTTATGAAAAATGTACCGGAAATGGGCAAACTCCTACTCCTTCATAGCTGCTTAACGTATTTCAACCAAACCTGGTTAGATGGATTCTATGGTGGTAGGCTCCAGAACTGCCATTCGGAATTTTGATTCATCAATTTTTTGGGTGAAAATCTAAGATTTTATGACAAATTTACCGGACATTGTCAAATTGCTGATTTCAAGCAAATTTGACCAAAAAAGGTCCTATGATCATAGGCTCTAGAACTTGCATTCAGAATTTTGATTCATCAAATTTTTTGGGTGAAAACCTTACTTTTATTACAAATTTTCTCCTTACTACTTTGAGAAATTTCAACCAAACGTGGCTAAAATGATTCTATGATCATTGGCTTTACTTTAAATTACCTTTTCACGGAGGAAGAAATAACAACGGCTATTACCCAGCTTAAAAACAATAACGCTTGCAATATAGACCATATATTGAAAGAACTTCTAAAATTCTCAACGGCGTGCATGTTGGGTGTCTATACCAAACTGT
This sequence comes from Chaetoderma sp. LZ-2023a, assembly GCA_034401795.1. Lineage (NCBI taxonomy): Eukaryota > Metazoa > Mollusca > Caudofoveata > Chaetodermatida > Chaetodermatidae > Chaetoderma > Chaetoderma sp. LZ-2023a. The sequence continues at coordinate 103,057,574 of CM067373.1, read as the reverse complement.
TCAATATTATTTTGGCATTAGGGCATATACCGAAAAATTGGACCAAAGGCATAATTTTAGCGTTATATAAAAACAAAGGCTCTATATTGGGTCCTGAAAATTATAAGGGTCTCACCCTCCTCAGCTGTTTTTGCAAGCTTTTTACCACTGTCATTAACAACAGACTGACGAAGTATGCGGGTGGTATTGATCTAATTGGGGAAGAGCAGGCTGGATTTAGGGCGGGGTACTCTACCACAGATCATATTTTTGCATTAAAAGCATTAATATATTTGATCTGTAATGTAAACTAAGAGACTACTGAATAGTGCTCGAAATGCGTACCTGCGTGTTGGGCACACGTGCGCTTGTTTGCGTGCGCGCGTGCGTCCTGAGATATAAAAATACCTACATATATACATATTCCTTGATAAGATTGCTATTTAGCACACTTGAATATCAATACTTAATTTCAAAAGCAATTATCTGGTCCTGATCTGGGCGGAGGTCGTCGCTCCAAAAGAGAGCGGCGCCCATCGATCAGCATTGGCAAACCTCGTCACAGGAGAATACTGGCTCTGATCAAGAGAATTTGGTGAAGTATTTTATGCAAATGTTAAAATACACGTGGCATTCCGCTGACCGTGTTCGTGAGGCTATCGTCTTGAACCTGGTGCCTGACTCCAATTGTAAGCAATTGAAATCGGGCTCCGGCTTATGACGCATGCATCGCTGACGCGATCGGTCAAATGCAATAACTGACTGAATTATTATAGTTATATGCACAGATAATATAGTATTGTATATATATGTACTGTATACAGTCATTACTAAAGTATTATTCATGTACCTGTATTCGTATACTTCAAGAGAAGTGAACCGAATAAACTAAACTAAACAAATAGGCACCAGAATTTCCATTCAGAATTTTGATTGGTAGATTTTTCCTGTGAACATTTTTCCCATCTTGTTTAATGTAACGAATCATGTATATTTAAATGCAAATGCTTCAAATGCTAATGGTCCAGGCGAGCGTCACGGGCCCATGGGCCTCTTGTTATTATTATTATTATTATTATTATTATTATTATTATTATTATTATTATTATTATTATTATTCATTTCAGCACCGTTTGGTGTGGAATTTGGTCGTCGGTTCGGTCGCCGACGGATGGTTATGTTTGGCGGCGTGCTTGGCTGTGCTGGCATGGCGCTGAGCAGCCTGGCATTTAACATTGAATACATTATTTGCACGTACTTCGTTTGCTTCGGTAGGAAAACTATGTTGAAGAATTAAACACCCTCAACTCAACATGTCGCATTGCTCAATGAAAGTCTTTATCCTTGTCGTCGAATCACTCAGATGTGTGCATGTGTATTACCAATTGAAAGTCCGTGTCTAGCTATGCCCCGCCCATTTCTATCTAATCTCTGCCCACGTCTTGCACCTGTTTGGATCCATTTATATACTTTGAACCCTGAATTCCCAGAATCCTGCTCTAAAGCTATTTATACAGGTAAGCTGAATATTTTGAAACTAATTTGATTGGATGCTGCTGCTACTGCTGCTTCTGCTGCTGCTGCTACTGACACACAATTTATACACGTGACGGACTTCTCCAGCTTCGTGATGGCGTATTCTCCATCAATTATGTTTGTGACGTAAGTCTACATGTCACGTAATTGAGGAGTCCAGTTGCTCAGTCAATCATATGACGTCATAATCAGCTATGTGACATTTATGATGACGTTATAATTAATTACGTCATGAATGAGGTAGCTAAGTTCGTCATGAACGATTAATTGATGCCGGACTAAGCATTGTCATACGAACGCCGTTACTATTTAATAAACATGCTGTTGAATATTTTGAAACTTATTTGACTGGGCGCTGTTGCTGCCATAGGTTGAAACAGCATCCGTCAAGTTAGTTTCAATATATTCAACAGCTTATCTCTATAGTTTTCAGGAAATTGATTAACAGGACTGGCGGTATGATCAGCGAACGAAAAGAAGAAGAAGAAGGAAATTGATAGTCATTGAGTTTCATGGAATCCATCGATCCCAACACGGGTGAAGTGTGGGTGTACTTAGCTAAAGATGGGCTGGGCGTAACTAAAACCTCGAATCTTCCGGCAGATACGCACGAGTGATTTGATCGAATCCCTCAATTCTTTTGGAGACCTTATGTTGTATGGTTAAGTGCATATACCTACCACCTGGACTCTAATCAATGGAGAAGGCTCGTACTGAGAGGCAGAGACAAACTTGAGTCCTTCAAGTCATGTCTGTAGACAAAATTTTGCTATACTACACGTTGCATTTGGCGTTAGGAGGCGTTTACCTGCCTGATGGCTGATGGCCTAGGAAAAGCGTTCGCTCACATGTTCAACATGGACACGAAATGGTCCGCATCGTACTCTGTCTATTGCACGTGTGTGGGAATTGAAATGAAGCAATAAAATGCTGTATATTATCATTGTTATTACTAGTATTATTCGTTATCATGTTGATAGAGTGGTCATTAGCTTATAGGCATTGCAGTATTTAGAATGACTATTGGACGACAGTGCATGCTTATAGACCTATCCAACATTGTCATATATATTTAGAAGTTTGAAGTATAACGATTTGTCATAGTTCAGCTTACATATGTGTAACAGATGTCATAATGGACCTTTCAAGCTTATCCATCGATCATATCACGTCATAATCAACTACGTGACTTGTAGGATGATGATAATCAATTATAACATGGATGACTCGATTCAGTCCGTCTTAAACGCTTAACAGTCCGACACGTTGTACGAATTGTATGTCTTTACCATTTAATAAACGTTCTGCCAATCAACAGCACCCAGTCAAATTAGTTTCACAATATTCAAACCTAACATGTTTAGTTTTCTGACAATTGAGATTCAGAGAGAGCAACGCTCGATTGACTCTAACATGGCAAGTAGTAAGTGGGTATAAGCTAGAAATGGGCGGGGCATAGCTAAAGCTGGAAAGGGCCATTAACCATTTAATCCTTGAGATTTCAGTCTTCTCACAGTCTGCTTCGTCCTTTTCAACCTGTCAATATTCACTGACACACTCCATGGTGCTTAACAATCTGAATCCAGCTCAGGCTGAGGCAGCGAGGTATGAGTCAATGCTCGGGAGTTGAAGTATCCATGTGACAAATCTGACTAAAACGTTGATAATCTACAGAAAATCACGTAGAGCCATCATTTTTCTTCACTAGAACAATACGATATGGGCATGGGCCGCAACCTTCCTAAGTAACATCATTTTCCAGCATATGTGTAGCCTGTCTGTCAGCTTCAGGTTTGATGTGTATCTGTATACAACGTGGCTGCTACCTGTTGCTGAGAAGATGTACCAGAGGTTTTTTATGTGATAACACGTTCGTTCTCACTGTGTCTGTTTCTGAGTTTATAAAGTTGCCCTAGTACTCATTCAGTAACTGTTAGTAGTGATCCTATTCACTTCCAGCGAGGCACACGTTTTTTGGTGGGGTTGCTACGATCATTCCTTTCTTTTGCAAGTGACCCTATTTCAGTGTTCATAAGTTGGTGATCTGTGACATTCATTACTTTTACGCAATGATTTTCCATTTTTGGTCGAATCAGCCGTGTGAGCTACTATCAAACCATTGTCTTTATTGAAGATGCCCTCTTGTCCCAAAATATCTGTATATCCATAAGGTGATATATCATATGTAGGTACAGGATTTAATTTAATACTAATGGCCGTCTCTGAGCTAGTAATTCTCTAGCTCAAATATGGAACTAACTAGGGCCAACGAATTCTCGAAAAAACTTTCCATAATAGTAGCAACAGGACTGGACCATTATCAAATTTTAGCTGACCAAGTTTAAAATCAGTTGTGATACGTTTGTTTTGCAAATGATCCCAGCCTATTAACACATGTTGTGACATATCTATTACAACATACAAAATGTAATTCCATCTCTAAATCACTCAACTTCACCTTTAATAATATAGAGACAAGCATTTCAACTGAAATATTATTACCACCCTTATGCTTTTATATAATCTGTGTCATTTTAAGACAGGCAAGCTTTCCTTCCATCTATCACTAATAAGGGAAATACTAGACCCGGTATCCACAACACCATTCGCATTAATGCCCGTTAACCCTTTGTACCCGGGAGGTCAACATAACAATTTCCTTTACGATTTAATAAATATTATGTTGACTATTTTGAAACTAATTTTACTGGAAGCTGTTGCTGACTGTGATTGTAGTTATACTATCCATGAAAATGTGAACTTGGAATTCACATTTCCAGACTATCTATCGATGATCTGACGTCATACTCAGCTAAGCGGCGTGTAGGATGACGTCATAATCATTACGTCATAAATGATTTTATCACGCCCGTCTTTAACTCGTATGATTCTGCTGATCAATAGTGTATGCTCTGTTTTCACAATGGTATGAATGGCTCCAACCCATAGCAAAGCTCCCTATAAACAGAAAAAGTTGGACCACCGAGAATGGTATGAAAAGTGTTTAGTATATTTTCCGAACGTGCACTTCATCCCAAGCCACACATCTCTCATCCTAGTCCTCGAAATCATCTGCTTGATTGTTTGGAAACAAGGCAGACAATATAAAATGGTTTACAGTCTGCTATTTTGCCAACCATAGAGTGTTATTGTCACGTGATTTCACCTTCTTTTTTCCAACACCTGTCGTCCTCATCTTGACTTTTCTCTGGGTTTCTGTCACACAACTGGAAGAAATTTTATCTAATGAGAATTCTCTGCTAGTACATTTAATTTCAGCCAGAAACGACTTAAATAAAATGTTATAGCAAGCATACTTTAGTTCAGAAATTGCATGGATCTCATCATAAAGTTTCTGATAGAAATAGTGTAGAGCCAATTTCAGTTTCCTTGCCACGACAAAATGCCGATTTTATTAAAGTTCACGGTTTCTTCATCCCTGTTAGCAGGCAGGCCGCCAGGCAAATTATCAGTTTGCTGCTTGTTATCTACCTGCATTTAGCTTCTGATTAATATAATTAATTTTGACTAGAACTTGTAGTGAAAATCAAGCACATCGGATTCGAAAGCACCTGGGATTCGGAAAATATTTATTTAATTAATTTTCTATTTTGGAGACAATACTGCCTATTTACATAAACAGTTTCAGCTGGAATTCTAGCAAATCCTCCTAGTGCATCTGGACACTCATTCAGTATGGCTGTCTTAAATAATTTAGCTAATTAAACCTGCGCAGTGATTGAGGACACCTCTAACTCTGCACCATCATCATGCGTGCGTTTACCGAACAAAGCCTTAATTCCACAGGCGATTTTCACAAACTATTTTATATTAATAGTTAACACTTTAATAAAATCTATAATGTTCGTCCTTAAGATTTGAATTGTTCCTCCACAACGGATACAACCAAATCATCTGGTTTGTTATGCAATACATGATTATCAAATCCATGAGCCCTTGAATCGGCCACAAGCATGTATTTTCCATTCATTTAACTATCATATACTGGCGTCTAGGAAGTTGATCACATGGACCTTTTCAGTTTATCCATCAATCATATGACGTCATAATCAACTACGTCTAGACTGGCGTCATAATCAATGACGTCATGAATGACGCGGATAAGTTAATCACGAATGCTTAATTGATGACGGACTAAGTGCTGTTGAACGAATTGTATGTTTTTACTATTTAATAAACATGCTGTTAAATATTTTGAAACAAATTTGACTGGGCGCTGTTTCTGCCATAGCTGGATCCATGACTAGGTCCGCTACAATACTATTTGGCGTTGATAAATAAATATGTTTGATTGTCAGACTGATTAAATTCTGATATCTGATATGAAATCTATCATTGGAAATATGAAGCTAATTTATTTTACCGCAATATTTTCGTTTGCAGGTATCTCGAATGGCTTAGTGGTGGTGAATGCAATTTCTGTATTGAATGTGTACTTTGACAAGCGCAGGGCCCTGGCATCCGGTATTGCTTGGTCGGGTGGCAGTATTGGTGTTCTCACACTGCCGATTATTCTGCAACTTCTTCTCGAAGAATATTCTATAAAAGGAACTATTTTGATCTGCAGTGCTTTGTATTTAAATATCGCAGTCTGTGGTGCATTACTCCGGCCAGTGTCTTTTTATACCAAACATTCAGAACGAAATCATGGGCAGACGAAACGTTTGAGTGACGTGGTGGAAGGAGATAATTATCGTGAAGAAACAGAAAATTTGAATAGGCCTACAGATGTGTCAGTCGCTGTTGATTCTATAAAAGATCGAAGTCCAGAGGTAGAAGAAGCCAGCAATAAACATTCAGCACATCTCATTGACAACAATCAAAACAGTCCATCTCAAGTTAGTAAATTAGTGAAGTATGCCAGTGTGGAAGTAGCTCTATCGGCATCGGTCATATCTTTAGACAGGGTAGGCAAAGGAGTTAAGGAGAAACCGACGAAAAAATTCATCCTTCGTAATATAGTTGAGATATGCAACTGTAGAAATGCATACCGAATGAGTTTGTTTCGGAATTATGAATTTGCTTTTTATACTTTGTGTACTGTATTTTCATTAGGAACTGTGTTTAACATTCTCTACTTTATACCGATACATACTAATTTAAGCGGAGAGAATGAATACAAAGTGGCAGCACTGATCTCAATTAATGGTGCTTTTGATTTAGCAGGTCGTCTCTGGAGCGGGTATTTCAGTAACTTAAAGCTCATATCAGCACTAAAACTACAAGCTATCTGTTTATTACTCAGTGGATTTAATACGCTGGTTCTTCCTTGGGCGAATGTGTATTGGTGGATAGCAATTCACTGTGCCATCTATGGATTCCTGTTTGGAGCATGCATTCCTCTAGCTAACCTCATTCCAATAGACCTTGTTGGAATTGACCTCTTTCCGCAGGCATTCAGTTTGATGTTCTTCTTCGTCTTTATTATGATATCTGCGTCACAACCATTGCTAGGTAAGTAAACATCTTCACACTGGGCGTAGCTAATTATCTGCAGTGAAACAATCATACGTTAATATATGTTCTCTTGTAAGCTAGTTGTAGTCAGATTGCTTGGACCTGAAGCTTCTACGTAAATAACGCTACCCCGCAGGAACTTGAGAAATCCTGCCGGCTGGCATAGACCATGTGCTCTGACGTCATTCCGCTAGTTGCCATCACTGTACGCTTGCACCAAGGTTTGATAAAGCGATGTAGAGCATTATTACCGGACTTGTTGGAATTCACGTCGAGAGCTCTAACACACGCCCACTCACATCTGTCCGCTGTATGTGGCCATACTTGCAGACCTTTGATTTCTTGCTATGTGAAGTAACATTACGCTTATAGGTAACCCATCACGCCATCATGTATTTCTTATCGAGCAATTTAACTGGCTGAGACCCGCAGTTGATTTATATTTAGGACGTTTTGTTAACTTAGTGTGGATATCATAGCCTGAAAGCACGGTACGCGATACAGGAACAGAGGGGGGGGGGGATCAGGGACTGGGGTGAGACTGTGCGATAGGACGATGAGTCGAGAGCTGGTCCTTGCATCGTACTAAATAATAGCATGTTACGGAGCTGACTACGCTAAAACGTTTAGATTGTATAAAGTTCTCAGAACGATTCTGAAGTATAGTGACGTCTCGCGCATTTAATACCCAGCTAATATAGGAAATTGTTATATCATTGAAACCGCGATTTCTTCAGGATTCTGAAGCTATTGCCAGATTTCCCCTATCCTACATAATTACAAAGGTATTACGAAAATAAGGACTACCTTCATCACCTGATACTGGAGCACTGGCCAGAGAGTGAGAGACTGGCACCCCAAATGTCGACGTACCCATCCCAGCGTAAACAAACCCCCTGATTCGCTTGGCGAGTGAGGGAGGAGTCACGTGACCCCTCCCAGATCTTATATAAGCAGCCTCGTCAATGGATTCGATACTGTCAGTCTTCTCGGATGGGACTTTAAACTGAGGTCCCGTCACACAGTGCCCATCACTGTGTGAACGTGAGCTAGGGTTAGGTAGGCAAGAAATTTCGGCATAGTCAAAGTAAACCGGATGCTGAATGGATCCCTCCTCGGATGGAACCACGCAACATACGGATTACAAAACCAAAACCAAATTACTAGAATTAGAATCTTTCGGAATTTTCGAGGGGACTATGGAGGGATGTAACCCGGATGACTGACCGAGTTCGTCCTCGGACGGACACAGTCACCATATGGGCTACCTAACCAATCAAAATCAAACAAGTGCGCGCTGGTGCCTGCTCGGATGATGGCCAGAAGACCAAATGGGTCCCAGGACCCGAAAGACCCCACACCCCAACCTCCCCACTCCCCCCAAAGGGGCCGGGAGGTCTCTGACCTAAAGCCCCCCCTTGGGTGCATCAGGTCATAAGACCGTACGCACCTCCCCCGACCCAACACCTACCCCATCCCTTACCCACCCCTGTTAGGTCCAGGTTAGGCCATCCCCATTACACACGCCCAAGCATGAGGAGCAACAAAAAAAGCCATGGAAAAGAACAGCAACATGAGACAAAATCGAGAGACAACGATCAACACACACACACACACACACACACACACACACACACACACAGAGAGACACAAGCTAATGCACAAACCGACGTCACAAGAATTCACAAGAATTCAACAGAAACCATAAAGGCCAGGCGTGAGTCTAGACCCTAGCATTGGGAACTAGCATATAAACGCCTCAAATATTACAACACACACACACACACACGGATTCGATATATTTAGAGGAGGTGTAGCTCAGGCGGTAACGAGCAGAGCTGTGAAAACCGGTGATTGTGTCTCTGTTCGGCCAACTGACGATTGCTGGAAACATAGGCTATCTGCTTCACTCCTCTGTGGCTCTCTCCATCAGGAGTATAAATGGGTACCAGTTAAAAGCTGGGGGAAGTTACCAATAATAGACTGACATAAAACCAGCCTAGAATGGCGTGAATGGGACCTGGAATCAGGGACTCAATAGACGCTAACCAAACCAATAACTTTCCAAATATGTGTTAACGAGCAGAGCTGTGAAACCGGTGACCTCAGGATCGCGACTCCGTTCGGCCAATTGACGATCGCTGGAAACATAGGCAATCTCCTTCACTCCTCGTCGCCTCTCTCCACTCAGGAGTATAAATGGGTACCAGTGTAAAAACGGGAGAAGTTACCAATATTAGACTGAGATAAAACAAGCCTAGAATGGCGTGAATTTGACCTGGAATCGGGGACTTAGATAGACGCCAACCAAACCAATAACCTTTTGACTCTGGAGGAGGTGGGGGAGGGGGGGCGCAGGGCGCGGGGACGATTGGGCATGCTGTTAGCGTGATCGACTGGTAATCAGACGATCGGATGGAGGACTAACAATCGGTGGAAACATAGACAATCTCCTTCACTCCTCGTTGCCACTCTCCACCCAGGAGTATAAATGGCTACCACGGTTAAAACTGGAGAAGTTACCAATAATAGACTAAAATATAAACCAGACTCGATATGGCATGAATGGGACAGGGACACGATAGACGCCATTCAAACCAATAACTTCTGATTCTGGAGGAGGTGTTTGTTCAGGCGTTAACGAGCAGAGCTCTGAAACCAGCGACCTTGGGATCACGTCTCGGTTTGGTAAACTGACTATCGCTGGAAACACAGGAAATCTCCTTCACTCCTCATTGCCTCTCACCACCCCAGTGTAAAAACCGATAAAACCAATAATAAACTAAAATAAAACCAGCCTACATATGGTGTGAATGGGATCTGGAATCAGCGACTTGATAGAAGCCAATCAAACCAATAATAACGATTCTGGAGGAGATCGGGGAGACGATTTGCTGTGGTGTTAGCTTGATCGACTGATAATCAGCTGGGCGGAAATCAAATCCCACCCACCCCATCGTCCTATCTCGCCCTCCTGCTACGCTCTCAAACCGAGTACCGTGCTTGCGCGCCATGATATCCAAGCTAAGTTAACAAAACGTCCTAAATGAGGTCAGTCAACTTCGCCAAATGAAATCGCCTGCTTGTTATCGCCCTACTAATATACTGTCAATCACATAGACTGACATTCGCGTCTCACGAACTCTCCGTCGATATAGGCACGCAGCCACGCCTCTATTTTTAGATTGATACTTGGATTGAAGTAAGCAGTAAATCTGATTGGCTGCGTGAAAACTGGCAGTCACATAGCAAGAGATCAAAGGTCTGCCGCGAACAGCGAATAGATGTGAGTGGGCGTACGATGGCTCCACCCAGGAGTTTAAATGGGTTTGGGTACCACTGTAAAACAGGGAAGTTACTAATAATGAACTGAAATAAAACCAGCATAAACATGGCGTGAATGGGACATGGAATCAGGAACTCGATAGACGCAAATAAAATCACCACCTGATTCTAGAAGAGCATAGCATGAAGATACACTAGTAGTCCAGTCCAATTACCCTTTAACTCAAGACAAATTGCAATATTAATTATTCATGTTGTTATGGCTACTAGAGTCATCTACATGGTATATCAAAAATGCAATTTTATTTATTTGGTAGAACATGGTTTTTTAGCTCACCTGCCTCAGCTCATATAATGGCTAATTTCCTGCCGTCTGTCGTCTGCCTGTCTGTCAATAATTGTTTCATGTTTGGCCATTGCTTGAAGGATTAAAACCAAATTTGGAGCTATGAATAAGAAGTGTCCCGCCTTCAAAAAACAGAGTTATGGCCCTTATCGCCTAATATGTTCTGTCATGCAATATCTATCGGATCTCTGAATATGAAGTCACCATGCCTTCAAATGCAAGAATTATGGCCCTTGTTAGAATTTCAAGTACTGAACCCCATGCGGAAAATACATTTGCCATCTGTTGAGAGGTTAAAACCAAATTTGGCAGATATTGTCCTTTAGGCAATATCTATCCGAGTTGTGATTATGAGAAGTGGCGACGCCTTAGAAATACAGTTAGGGACCCATAGTTATTGAAATCTGTGAGTGTTTTGATGTACTGAACCTATTGTGACATGTGTACACTACTTAGAGTCAGTGTTAGAAGCCAAAACCTGTATACGCTACTCCAAATCATCAGCATAATGTGTAAGTACACGTTGCAATTAACAACATATCCATAGTGACAGTATGCATTAAAATGTCTGAAATAGTTTCTGAATAATTAAAAAACTATAGAATACCAATTGAAACAATTGACATATGCCATTCAAGCTTACAATCAAGGAGGTTGAGGGTTTTCAGGTGAAAAAGCAAATTTGACAAATCTTTAGATAACCGTATCAGATAATAATAATAATAATAATAATAATAATAATAATAATAATAATAATAATAATAATAATAATTAAATACCCTAGATAGTTTCACCTGACCAACTCAAGCATCTAAATCATTGTCACTGTCATCTCCTCCTGTTGCAGTCATGTTTGGCAGAAAGAAGATGTTTTTGAAACAAAAAAGGGCGGGAAGATATCAACACAATTCAAATTTGAATGCCTAGCATAGATCTTCTGATTGCATCCCAGCGATGACCAGCATCTGGAATAACAACTGTGGGTCGATTTACACTGTTTCTCCATCATTTATTTTCAGAGTTGATTTATATCCCCTTGTGATAAGGGGATACAAATTGGGCCTGTGATTTCTCTCGGAATGTAAAGCCAACCACATTTTCCATCCATTCTGTTAGAATAATGCTACCTATGTCCTTAGCACTATCAACGTCTACAGAACTATTGGCTGTAGCGCCATTCACAATATTTTGTAGATGTTCACTTTCAGAGAATGGGCTCCTTGTTCCGAGTAAGCCAAGCATATGTATCAGAATGTATCGGAAGTGTCTCTGTTTTGCCTTCTTTGGAAAAGATCTGTATGCTGTTCACTGGTCTGATAGCTGATGTGTGTTAACTCATGCATAACACTGTTTATTTCGGCTGAGACTGGGCTGGACATCACCCATACCAAACGCCGTGTCTCAGTCATGCCCCTTCCTCGTGTCAATCCACATGTCGTCTTGATGCTGCTCATTAACGCCTGCTCAATGACAAGGTCAGGTGATAGCCCTGCCCAGTATTGATCTGTCTTACGAACAGCCTTGAGACCGCCATGAACAAAGCTGTCATGAATTCGTACATGTTTTAGAGGTAGATGTTCAGGGATTTGACATATGTTATGCCCAGAAGCTGCCACGAATAGAACCATATCAGCCAATGTGTCAAGATGCAAATTTGGTTCGAACGTCATTCTGATTGCAAGAAGGTGTGGACCAAGTCTATCATGTCCATGTACTGGAACTACAATTGAGCTGTGCAATCTTCTCTCATTCGGCTTTTCTCCTCTTGTATCTGTTCAGCTACAATTTAAAGGATAAGGGGCCATTAATTTCCGCTTCTATACCTGCCATGACATTATTATACAGGTCAGCAGGTGCAGCAAGTTCATCAGGCAGGTCAGAATAACAATGTAATAAAGATTCACGATTTGAAGTCGTCTGGTCTTCATTTGATTTATTTGCCAATTTTATTGCAGAGCTCTTTGAAATTAGCAGGGTGTTCAAGGCACCATCAATGAGAAAATGTCCACGAATAGCCCATGCAACTGCCATCTCATTGAGCAATTTTGGTATGGTGTTCGCTGCAAAAATCAGTTCCAGCCACTCCTCCAAAACGGAACCTGACATAAATTGTCCAATGGATCCTCTGAGAACATTTGATTTCAATTGATGGTCGGTTGTCGTATGTCAGAACGCGGTTTACATCATAATGGTATGGCATGTTTGGATACAAATTGCAATGTTGAACCTAAGCATGTCAAATCACCGTGGTCCATGCCAATTATGGATAATAACATCACTGAGGATTGACTAGGATGTTCGCCTTTGTTGATCATTGTCATTATCCAAGATCGTCCCAGTCTTGGGCATGTACAGAGAGACAGTGAGATTTTCCACTACATGCCTGCAGTTGATACCCAAGCGTCCTCTGCTTGTTCATTAAGTGCTGTATATTTCAATGCGTTAACACTGTACGTCTTTTAGAGATAGTGCTCAGTGTTGGTCCGTCCAACTTTGGCTATGTCCTTAGCTGACACGGTTACAAGAGGTATCAAAGATCTGTCAATTTTATTTTGTAATGCACGCTATCAAGCCCATGCAATGGAATATGTCATGCCATCAATGGTCCGAATGTTATGATCAACATTATAAATGACATACTGCATCTATGTGGTGAAGCCAGAAATATCAGTTCCCTGTGCAAGGGTAGCACTTATCTCATATTTCTCAACCTCTGTATAAGAGCATCTAAACCCATGTGTGTCTAGGGTATCGATTAGAAACCCTGATGGAAAATGATGATGCATCTTAACACCAGGACCAATCTGGTGGTAACGGAAGTGCATGGAGTATTACAGCTTGCATAATTGCGTGGCCAAGGGAACACATTTTCATTTATATGTCTTTCCCAACAAATAGTGTGCGTAGCAAAGGTTGTAAAGACTGCGGAAGAAATGACATTGATTTGGTCGCAATGGACATGTCCAAGCTGGTGGGATACACGCCGTATGAATGTTTTGTGGATTTGATATCTTATTTTATAAGCTCAGCAGCTGCTTTTATAATTCAGTCTTTATCAGCACCATCAAACCGCGGTTGACAAAAATAATTATGGAGGATTGTTGATGCTGCTCTTTTGAAACTGACAATGTGACAATGTTTTACTACTGGTGATAATTTCTTCTCCGAAATTTTGCAAACGTTGCCAGATAAGACAGGGAAAGCACATAAGAACTCTCGCTGCTTACACCACTAAGCGCTTACCGGCTACTTACTTGGAGACATTGTACATCCCTTCTACCCGATGCCGCCTCTGTCTTAAAAGGTCATTCTATTAAGATGAAACATTTTGACACTGACCCTATCAGCTGCACTCATCACCCTTGTGCCTCATCACATGGCGTCAAACCATACACGCTTCCGATAAGAACTCGCCCAATCGAAGCATATAAGCCGCAAGATAACCTCACTCTCATCCAGCTATCTTGAGTAGGGGTTTCCGTCTGTATCAGGCTAAGAGGCTAGATAGGTAGAACAGGCTGGTAACCCTTCCCAAAAGTGTGCATAGCGGTGCCACCTAATCGTAGCCATACACCACGCTGTCCTCTTGTCGATGCAGCTGCAACTTTACGTTTGCTTGTCTCGCCCCTAGCTATCTTAGATATAAGCCTTTACATGTGCTCTCTTAAATAAAGTCTGAATGCGCTATCTTAAATATTTGTGTTGCACATTCGTTATATGTGATACGTTGTTTGCTGATGCATGTATATCTAGCTAGCCACTAAATGACTCCACGAGAGAGAGAACATAAAACGTTCACGTCAGCCGGGCACTGAACGGACAATCTTGGTTCCCCCGTGCATCATTTGCTTTTTGAAAGGTCGTAGTCTATACTGAAGACTTGTGGGTGACCCCACTGCACCACAATTCGGAGGGCTATGAAGGATGCACTGTTTCTATTTGTCTGCATCCCTTTATCCGTATTTGTTCCTCGTGATAATGGCTTGTGCCGTTCTACGGTAACCGTTGTTGTAAGGAATACAGCATCTCTGTCACCGCCGCGCGCTCTCTCTCTCTCTCTCTCTCTCTCTCTCTCTCTCTCTCTCTCTCTCACTCTCTCACCCCCCCCCCTTCCCCTTCTCTCTCTCTCTCTCTTCCCCCGCCCCCTTCTCCCTCTCTCTCTCTTCTCTCTCTCTCTCTCTCTCTCTCTCTCTCTCTCTCTCTCTCTCTCTCTCTCTCTCTCTCTCTCTCTCTCTCTGCCTCACTTTCACTAAGAATAGTATTTACTTGTATAGCATTATTGCCGCTTTGAGAGCGAGATGGGGGGGGGGGGCGGAGGGAGAGAGTGACAGATGTTAAAACATCTAGCAAAAAGCGCATACGCATAAAGTAGAGTTAGATATAGCGGTTCGTAAACTACAGCCTACACTTCTACGTACAAGAATACACCTCACACTGCATGACCCTCCTGTTAGTATATAAAAGAATTACCCTCTTTCACGGTCCTCAACATGTATGTGTGTATCCTTAATATATACTTGTAAGTTATAAACCGCCACACCGAATTGGATGATAACGCCTTTGTAAATACATCATTAATCTTTGTTCATCATCTGTTAAACCCGCCACGCCGCTGAACTGATAGTCAGTCAAAGATAGGAGTGATAATCCGGCAAGAAGTCGACACACCTTGGTTGCAATCTCCCTTCGAAGGCAGCTAACCAAGCCAAAGACATGTCTGCAAAAGAAGACTCTGACTCTACCATCGAGTTCAACCCGGTTCATATATACGGTCTTACACACGTGCATCCATAGATGCACCTGTCGATTCTTATTACTCGTCACCCCAGCGGGACGCAAGAGAGAGCCGGTTCGTCCGCCGCAACCCTGAGATCAGATGGTGACTGTCTTCGCGGTGACAGAGCCAGCAGCCGCCGCCCACCATCGAGACCTCCGGCTAACTATTAGTTATACCAGTGTTTTGCCGGGTGACCATGCTTGTAGACTACGCTCGAGAAATGCATTGTTTATGCAAATCGTACAAGCGTGTACAGACTGCAAACACTTTATAACCAATTTAGTACCGAGAGAGCAATGCATTAATAGATTACTCCGACCTGTCACTCAAGTATCAGCGTGGATATCAGCGTGTTGAACTGTCTTCACAAATACGGTATTATTAACCCTACAAGACGTGGGTGTCGAGCCGGCAGAAAAAGACAGCGAACAATACCTACTTTAATAACATCACTTAAGAGCAGACCAAAGTGTAAATCTGGACACGGCATATGTACTGCCAATCTGATTCAAGTATCCATCGTACCAACCCCTATTGACTTAACCCATGTACCTACAGAACCTCGCCCAGCTGACATGTGCAGGGGTGGATTATTGAACGCTAGATCAGTGTGCAATAAAACTGTTAGTATTGTGGACTATATACTTGAAAGGGACCTTGATATTGTTGCAATAACAGAGACTTGGCTCAAGACTGAGTGTGATAATATAACAATAGGTGACCTCACACCCACCGGGTACCAGCTAAAGCACAACCCCAGACATGGGAGAAGAGGGGGTGGAGTCGCTGTGTTATATAAAGAGGCGTTCGATCTTAAAATAATAAAATCGCCATCATATCACACATTTGACTGTCTTGAATGCGAGTTTATGCATAACTCAGTCCTATTAAGACTCATAACAATATATCGGCCGCCACCTGGAAAACATAACCCGCCCTCGTCAGAATTCTTCCAAGAAGTGTCTTCCCTACTTGACCGATATACTTTCAGTACCGGAAATTTACTGTTACTCGGTGATTTTAACGTACACATGGAAATTGCAGACGATCATAATGCATCAATTATGCGGGCTTTATTAGAAACATCAGGTCTTATACAACATGTGAAACATGCCACCCATAGTAAAGGACATCTACTGGACTTAATTATAACACGAGCAGATGAATCTCCGTCGTCAGTAATGTTGATCTTGATGCAGGCGCAATCGCGTCTGATCATGCATTTATAACATTCGACGTTTCTCTTCCAAAACCTGCTCTGCCACGAAAAACGATTACTAATAGGCGACTTCGTTCACTTCCCATTGAATCAATCAGATCAGGCATACGTGCAAGTAGTATGTGCACGAATCCATCTGAGAACATGTCCAAACTCGTGAACCAGTACGACAATGAACTACGAGCCATTCTTGATAAATATGCTCCCCTAAACCATAAAACAATCGTTGTTCGTCCACATTCACCATGGTTCAACAGTGAGATAAAGGAAGCAAAACGACTTTCACGAAAATACGAACGCCTTGCACGCAAAACGAATCTACACGTTCATTTACAGTTATATGCTGATCAGTGTAAAGTGGTTAACAAAATGATAACTGTAGCAAAGCAGGATTACTACTCAACATTAGTGTCCGAACACAAAGCAGACCAGAAAAAACTGTTCTCCGTTTTCAACAGGCTCCTTCCGAAAGATAAAGGACGAAATACCTTACCACAGCACAGCAATTCAGTTGAGCTAGCTGGCAATTTTGGACAGTTTTTCACTGAAAAAATCGAACTCATTCGTGCAAACATTTTGAGACATCCAGATTATTCAGTACAGATTCTGAACGATGTACCAGTATCAGAATGTCCTCTGATAGAGTTTCGACCAGCTTCCATCAGTGAGGTGTCAACACTAATCAGGAAATCACCACAAAAGTCCTGTATTCTAGACCCAATACCCACACACTTGGTTAAAGACTGTATCGCCGACCTTGCACCAGTCATTATAAATATGATAAATGTGTCCATGGAGAGTGGCTCTGTGCCTACTATCTTTAAATCAGCAAACGTGATACCACTGCTCAAAAAACTATCTCTGGACTCTAACCTTCTTAACAACTACCGACCGGTATCGAATCTAACATATCTATCAAAACTGTTAGAAAAAGTGATTGCAGAACGACTTCAGAATCACCTAGAAGTAAATAACCTACGTGAGTTGTACCAAAGTGCCTACCGCAAGCTTCATAGCACAGAGACGGCTTTACTACGCGTGCAGAACGATATATTATGTTCTATGGACAATCGTATGTGTGTGCTATTAATACTCCTAGACCTATCTGCAGCCTTCGATACGATAGATCATACAACTATGCTATCACGACTAGCAGAACTGGGCATATCTGGTACATCACTGAGTTGGTTCAAATCCTATTTAACATGTCGCTAGCAAACAATCACATTAAATGAAGCTAGGTCATCTCAGTATGAGTTGCTCTCTGGTGTGCCGCAGGGTCTGTGCTCGGGCCTATATTATTCACTATCTACACGGCACCACTGGGACGACTTCTAGACGCACGTGGAATGAGCTATCACTTCTACGCCGATGATACTCAGCTGTATCTAGCTTTTCACACACCCAACCAATTGAATGCCCGGGAAATTCTGGAGGACTGTATTCGCGATGTGAAACTTTGGATGTTAAACAACCTTTTGCAACTCAACGAGAAAAAGACAGAAATAATTATGATCGCTTCCCGTCACTTGAGACCAAAAATAGAAATTGAATCGGTTCATATCGGTGGCGCCAACATTCCTTTTAGTGTTAATGCGAGAAATATTGGCGTAGTCTTTGACAATACTATGTCTATGGAAAGCCATGTGACGTCGATCTGTAAAATTTCTGAACACTCGCAACATCGGTAAAATTAGGAAATTGCTAGACTATAATGCAGTCAATACCCTCGTCCACGCAACCATTACATCAAGGCTGGACAATTGCAATTCTCTTCTCACAGGCATATCATCATCGCAGTTACAACGTCTCCAACGAGCACAAAATACGGCAGCCCGGGTAATAACCAGAACAAAAGTGCATGAACACATTCGACCAGTCCTCAAAGAGCTACACTGGCTGCCAGTGGAACAACGAATCGAATTTAAGGTCGCACTTTTCGTGTTCAAATGCCTACATGACTTAGCCCCACCGTATTTATCATCACTCATAACTAGACGAATAGCACCGAGAGCACTAAGATCGACTGAACAGCTACTCTGCGTAGTACCCAATTCCAATCTTGTCATTGGAGAGCGTGCTTTCTCCATAGCTGGACCAAAACTTTGGAACGACCTTCCATCCAACATTCAAAACAGCAACAATGTTGAGGCTTTCAAAACTCTTCTAAAAACCCATTTGTTCCAAAAAGCATATTTCACTATTTTAAATTAGCTTTAACTTTTGTAAAGCGCCTTTGGGCAGTTAATTCTGGAATTGGCGCTATATAAATGCATACATACATACATACATACATACAAGTATATGACGTCAAAATCAATTACGTCACGTGTAGGCTGACGTTACAATCATAATTGACAGATAATACTCGGTCATGTCCGTCATAGTGTATGAATTGTATGTCTTTGATGGATTTGCTATTTAATAAACATTCTGCTGAATAATTTGGAAAATAATTTGAGCTGTTGCATGAGGCTAGAATAGTCCGTCAAGTGTACGAATGTATGTCTTTGACGGCTTTAATATTTATATATAAATTTAAATATTCTGTTGAATATTTTGAAACTAATTCGACTAGGCGCTGTTGTTGCCATAGGCAGCACCAGCGCTCAGTCAAATTAGTTTCAAAATATTCTACAGCTTATCTGTATAGTAAACTTGAAATTGGGATTCGGAAAATCCAGTGTTCAAAGTATATAAATCGATCCCAACAAGCGCAAAGGGTCGGCGGAGCTTGGCTATAGATGGGTGGGGTACAGCTAGAATTGGATTCCTCTCTTGAGAAATGAATGCGTACACATTATAACAAATAAGGAAAGATTAGTTACCTCCCCTGGATGTAGAAATTGTTTGAGTGTAACAATAATTATTCGAGGAAGATATTGAAATAAACATAAAATAATACTAGGAATCTTAGATTAAGCACGATATCATAGGCAATTAATAAATGAGTTTTAGTTCGACTAATCGTGTAAGTGGTTATATTATAAGAATTATTATTGGAGTACAGATATTGTCCACGATGTGTTGTGGGTTTAATTTGATCGCTTGGATTGTCAGTCTGATGGTGGTCAAAGCAACTCCATAATATACTAACCCCAGTGATCAGTAGTTGGTGTTGTACTTTGGTCGCATAGTACAACAGCCAGCATGGAATATAGCTATAGAAAGATTTTAACGGCATTTGTGACGTCCGTTCAAGATTTATAGGTTATGGGAAAAGGTGGATGTATTTGACAATTTGTTTGAATTGTGAACGCCATTTACAAGGCCACGCACATCAAAACATGATCATAGCGGGTTTAGGGCAAGGGCGCCTGTGAAAACTGTATACCCATCTTGGTGCCCACCCTAATGTGTAATGTAGGTTTGATCCTGCAGCAATAAATCATTGATGTACAAATGATTGGCGTTATAACACAGAATGCGGGAAATAGCTTTTAACAATTTTTGGTGTATGGACCCCAAGATCTCAGCCTCTCGAGAGGGGAACACGAGCATTCCTCCTATCGTACGCACACGATGCAAAAGATGTATACCCATGACTCTCATTCACTTTAAGATACTCTCATTCACTTTAAGATACGCCTCTCGCTCCCTCCCCCCCCCCCCCAATCCCACACAAATTGTAAGCCTTATTACTATCGTCTCGTGTATTCTGTTTGGCAAACATTTTGAGCCTATTGGATTTACTTGTCTAATTTGACCATAAAAACTGTGTTTTAATGGCCACATATTTAGCCAGAAGGGTGAGATCCGTGCTTTATCAGCAGAAGGGGATAAATTCCAAGTTACTAGTGGTCATTTCCTTTTGTATCCTAAAGAGAAATCAGGAATCTATTTCTATCTATGCCCACCCATTTCTAGCTATGCCCACCCATTTCTAGCTATGCCCACCCATTTCTAGCTATGCCCACCCATTTCTAGCTAACCTCCGCCCACTTTGTACACCTGTTTGAATTGAGTTTAACTAACTAATTCTAACTTGGTAATTCTAGAAAGTACAATCAACAAATTTGTCACATACAATTATATCGGGGCTGCCTAGAGACCTGAAATTTCAGGTCAAAATTCCAACTATCTAGGCCATGTTCATACCGAAATACATATTTTAAGCCATAACTTGCCAGATTTGGCACATATATTCGTATCATGACTGGCTGGAAAGAATTTTAGTCTCTGGTCCAAAGGTGAAATATTACTGGCACGGGTGGGCTAAGTCACTAAGTGCATGCCAAAATAGACATTTTGGTCAAAGCTCTAGAGTGCAAGAAGGGAGATTAAACCAATTGATTATGCCCATTCATGTCCTGGCTGGCTATAACTACCTTACGTCTTTGCTCAAAAAGTCAAATATCTACGTCACGGGGTCGGGAATAGACATTTTTGCAATAACTTTGCGAGGCAAGAAGGTAGATTTATAGCATTGAGTTTCAGGTTAAAGGCATACATGTCTAGGCAGTGTGGTCACTACGTGCATAACTCTGGAATCCAAGAAGATATAATCATCAAATTGGGCATGTCCATTCATACTGTGACTGGCTTGAACTAGTTTGATTTCAGATCAAAGAGTTAAATATCTAGGCCACAGGTCACTAGGTACATTGGCAAAACCGATTTATTATATTATTATTATTATTATTATTATTATTATTATTATTATTATTATTATTATTGCTGTTGTTCTTTCCTCTCCAGGCTGGGTGAAAGACGTTACTGGAGCGACACACGTAACATTCACGATGATCGCCGTCAGTTCAATTATAGCTTCAGCTATATTGCTGTTCTTCTATCCTAAAGTGAAACGTATGGAACAGGAAAGAAAAGCCAAATTGGAGGACTGGGCTGCACAACAACGAGAAGATAATCTGATACATGACAAACCGATAGTAAAGTCTTCCTCTGATGCATAGGGATTCGTAGTGATCACATTGTAATTCGTTAAGTCATGAGGAAATGACAATAGATTAGTACATTTAGTAAGCAATGTACGGAGCAATCTCTTTTTCATTTTTTTGCGAATCGTTTCTAAATATAGAATCTTTTTCCTGCAAATAACACGTTCTGTCAAATATATTTCGGTCATATTTGGTATATGGCAAGATGAAGAAAAGTATAATTTTCACTGCAAAATGCCAAATGCCCTTAGCTTATATTCGGGAGAATTCCGATTCCCGACATCCAGTTCACTTTGACCTCTTGACCTCAAAAGCAATGATATACATCGGGACCCCAAGAGCAACCAGCCAGACAAGCTTACTCACACTCCCTTCAGTACGGTTATACCGTCAGATAGCTTTCCCCTTTTCGATGATATTGACCTTTGACATTTTGATCCCAAAACCACTTCTTCGGGACCCAAGAGAGAACAGCCCAAGGGGGACAACTCCGCGGTGTCCCGATATCCCGAGGCGAGCGCGGACGGACGGAGAGTGAGACAGATATACATGGCTGTAGGCCTTCCAATGTCTTGCGACACTTCGTGGCAAGGTCAAAGAATACGTTAACAAACAGCTAGTACACAACAGGGTTTCCACTACAGCTTTAATTGCATTGCTGAGCGTGGAACCGACTTCATTCCCGTAGATTGGGTTGTAGCTGAGAAATATATGTAAGCACATATATACCGTGCTTCGTTCGACCTGTGAATTTGACTATCTTTTGAGTATGTCGGGTCTCTATTTTTTGTATGAAGAGTTGTACCCCTTGATTGGCAATGAAAGCTGTGAAACCTACGTTGCTTTAACAGTTATTTTGGGTATCCGGTGGCAGATGGTACCACGAGAAGCCTTGGGAATTTGAGAATACGCTGCACTAGTATTGGAATAATAGATGAATCCATTTCTAGCTATGCCTCGCCCATTTCTAGCTATGCCTCGCCCATTTCTAGCTAAGCTCCACCCACTTTTTACGTGGTTTGGAATCCATTTGAAACTTTGAAACCTGAATTCCGGGAATCTAAATTTCAAGGTAACTATACAGATGATCTGTTGAATATTTTGAAACAAATTTGACTGGGAGCTGTTGTGGCCATAGGCAGCAACAGCTCTCAGTCAAATTAGTTTCAAAATATTCAACAGAATCTTCACTAAGTTGTAAATTCAACAAAGACATACAATTCGTGACCTCGAGACAGAATTTTCGATTTATTTTTACGGAGCTATAAATCAAATTGCTTGTGACGTCGACTAACATGTGACGTTAGATACGTAAATGACAGATGTGGTCCCTCCAGTATGAGACTAGTAGTAAATTAATGATGAAAAGAGCGGGTGATTGAGTATATTAGCTTCCTGTCCTGCTCTGGTACAGATCACGTCCGTGAGGATAACTCCTGTTTTAGCCTTATTACAGTCCTTTCTTAAGAGGGGTTAAATCTACCACGAAAACTCATAAGATTAGGGCCTAAGTCATATTTAACTAGAATGGACTCGAGGGCGATGCTGACTCACGCCTTTGCACTCGGTTTTGGTAAGGCGCTAAATGACTCGGTGACCACGGCATTTGATCTTTTGACCTGAAACTAAATCTTGGTTCTAGCCAACCACAATATGAATGTATGATATAGATTTATTGATTCTACATTCTTGTGTTGCAGTGTTATCGACGGAAATTGGTATTCCAGTATGTACTAAGTCCACCACCCCCCCCCCCCCCACCCACCCATCCCACTGATCTCAGCATATGAACTTTTAAGCTAAAATTCTACTTCTAGCCAAACACAATATGAATGCATGTTACAAATTTAGCGATTCTACAGTCTTGCATTGCAGAGTTATCAACGAAAATCTGCAAGGTTGTAGTTATGCACTAAGAGACCTGGTGACTTTCATATTTAACCTATTGACCTCAACCTTTGTTCTAGTCACCCATAATATGAATGTATGGCCAGATTTGGTGATTCTATCTCATAGGATTTCGGAGATATGCCTCGGATAAACAGACAGACCGGCAGGCAGGCAGACACACACACACGGACACACGGCACCAACCGCAATACCCATACCGGCCTTTGGCGGTATGCGTAATGCGGATAGCATGGGTGGGGGGGGGGGGCGGCAATGGGGGGGGGGGGGGCACTTGTCCCCACCCTGGATCTGAATATCAAAATTCTTTTGCACTCACTACGTGGATGCAGTCAATTTTCACAGCCAATCGAAGGTCCATATTTTTATGTATTTACCCTCAAGAATGCAGGAGATTGCCTCAGAACGTGTATAAATTCAAAATTGCCCAGGGGGGAGGACACACACCCCAACCCGCTAATACCCTGCCTTAGGAAGGCTAAAACCACCCATATGTTTGGGATACCCCCACCCCCATCCCCTCTGGAAAATTTCCTGCGGACGCCAGGAAACAGAGATTGAGTCAGTGCTTCCAAACCTAGAGAACGAAGGGCAAAAGACAGGTTCCGATAGTTCAACATAATTGAGGGATCCGAGCTCTCACGCAAGTATCAGACGCCTTAATCCATTACGTCCCTAGTGAGCTGACGTCACAATCATAATGAAATAATGTTCTGTTATGGACATCGAAAAGTCCGTCCCAAGTGTATAAATTGTACGTCTTTGATTAACCTACCATTTAATAGGCAGCAACAAGTCCCAGTTCTTTCTTCTTCTTCTTTTCGATCGCTGATATCACACTTGGAGAGCCGTTCTCAAGATGAAATCTGTGGTTTTCTGCAGTTCTTCCACAGGCCCATACAGCTTTTTAAGAAAAGAGCCAGGTCTCTTCTCTCAGCAGCTGATACGTTCTGAAACATTGAAGTATATGCTCTGTGGTCTGTTCTGCTTCTCCACAAGGACAAGCGGGTGATGTCGTAAGGTGGAACCGCCTGTACATGTGTTGGTTTAGTGTGTTGTGTCCAGTTCTGAGACGAAAAATGGTCACTTGCTCTGGCCTCGAGAGATGATGGTAGGCATCTTCTGATTGAGGTGTTCTATAGAGTGACTTGATGATAGTCATCATCTCTGCATGGGTAACCATGTTTTCTGTCTGATTCTCTTCTGCACCCACCTTTGCCATCTTGTCTGCTTCCTCATTTTCTTGGACTCCACAGTGTGCGGGGATCCACTGCAATGCTATCCGAAATTATTTGATGGTTTCTAGTGCTTCTTCAAGTTATGGCAGCTTACCTTTGGTGATAGCCTCAAGGACGGAGCGGGCATCAGATAAAAAGACAATCTGTGCAATAGGGTCTGCTGTTCTGCTGATGGTATTAGCTGGATGAACCAGTGCTTCGACTTCAGCTCTGTAGTTTGTGCAGTGGTTACTTGTCGGTATTGCAGCTGACTCATGTTGTCCGTTTGGATACTGTATGTGCAGTCCGGCACCTCCGCTCCTAATTGCATCTTTGGCTGATCCATCTGTGTAGATCCTTATCCATGTCTCCTGAGGGTACATTTCTTCCAGCATGGCTAGGGTCAGGGCCTTCTTGCTCACATCACTGTGTTCATCTTTGGTTGTGAGATGAGGTACAGTGATGCGAATAGCTATGCTCTCTAGTTTGTTTTCCCAGGGTGGAGGATCAAGGGTGTGGTTTGGGTCTTCTATTTGTGATGTTCCCTTTGAAGTGCTTTTGTCTCTCACAAAGCTTGATCTTTTAAGTGTTCCCGATGACAGCTGTGCGTGCCTGATCTTCATTGGGTGGTTGTTGAACGATTTGAACTTTGCAGCTTGGATCAGTGCTTTGCATTCCCTTCCTTTGCTAAGTGGGGGGATGCCTGCTGTCTGCTCCATTTTTTCTTTTGGTGTTGATCTCATTCCACCAGTGATGATGCGCAGTGCCTGGTTTTGTACTCTGTCGAGGTTCTGTTGATGAGATTTAGCTGCTGTCATCCATGAGCTGGATCCATACTCAAGGTGTAGTCGTACGGCACCTAGGTAGATGGTCTTGAGGATCCTTTCATTGGCACCCCCACTTTGTTCCTGTCAGCTTCCTCATGATGTTTAGCTTTCTTCTGGCCTTTGCCTCTGCGTTCTGGATGTGCTCCTTCCATGTTAATCTTCTGTCATAGGTGACTCCCAGGTATGTCTGCTGGTCCTCGTACTCGAGTGGAGTACCGCCCACTGTCAGATTACCTTGGTTTTGGTGGACAGTGAGAATAGCGTGGCTGATGATTTTTCTTGGTGATGGTAATACACCAGCGATTGGCCCAAGCTGTAATTCTGTCCAAGGCGAGCTGCATTCTGTACGTGGCAGTCGTTGTGTACTCCTCGGTGCACAAGAGTACGAGGTCATCTGCATAGAGGGCTGCTTGGATCCCATTGCGCAGCTCTGCTACAATGTCATTAATGAAGAGTATGAACAGAGTTGGTGATAATACTCCACCTTGTGGCATCCCTTGTCTCAGCAATACATTCTGTCCAGATTGTCCATCCACCAGCACCCTAGCTCTGCGATTGTGTAGGTATGACTTGGTCCATCGGAACATGTTGCCACCGATGCCTGTGCGCCGGAGATTCGCGAGGAGGCCATCGTTCCACACCTTATCAAATACCTTCTGCAGATCGATAAAGGCAGCTAGCATCACCTTCTTGGCTTGAAAAGTGTCCTCTATGACCTGTGTAAGATGTGTTGTTTGATCTTCTGTGCTCCGGTATCTTCTGAAGCCGGCCTGCTCTGAAACTATAATGTTCTCCGACTCCAGGTACCACTGCAACCGCTGGTTGATGATGCGCTCCATGGTCTTGCATATACAGCTTGTAAGACTGATAGGACGGTAGCTCAGCACTTTTGTCTTGTTCTTCCCTTTTTTTCAGAATAGGAGTCATTCTGGCTTCTTTCCAGCACTGAGGAACCTCTCCATTGGTCCAACTGAGATTAAAGATGTCTAGCAACTTGCGGAGAGATGCATTACCAAGGTGTTGGATCATTTCATTCGTAATGCCATCTGGCCCGGGAGATTTCTTCTTCTTCAATTGGCGGATAGCCTTCTTCAGTTCTGCTAAACTAATGTCAACTTTCATTGCATCGTGAGTGTTGGTGTCTGTTCTTTCCTTTTGCTCTTTTCTAACCTCTTTTTGATGCATTCGTGGTATAGAAATGTTGCTTCCTTTTGCATATGCCTTCACAAAGGCATCTGCAGCCATCTTTCCTGTCAGTGTTTGTCCATCTTCTTCAAGAGTAATCTTCTCTCCCCCGACATCCTCATCATTCAGTGCTTTAGTCAGTCTCCATAGCTTTGTGGTGTCTCTCTCTAAATTAAACCCTGCCGTCTTTTCCCTCCAGCTTCTTCTTTTGGCCTCCAGCTTGGTCTTTAGACACCTGGCTTTAGTTTGTTGTAGCGTGAAGTGGTTTTCATGACAGGGATTACCATCTGCATCTTCTCTGGCCTTGTCTAGTTTATCATGTGCTGTTTGCAGTTCTGTTGTCCAGTAGGGGTGGTAGTTTTTCCTGAACCCTCGAGGAATCGCTTCGTTGGCAGCCTTGAGGATAATTGAATTAAATTCCTTGACCACATTGTTGATGTTTCTCCCTTCTACTGCTATATTTTAGGTAAGCTCATTGGAACGAATGCCGAACAGACTCCAATTTGCCTTTTTGTAGTTCCGCCTTGGATGTTGAGGTGAACTTGTCGAAATACTTCCAGAAAGAGAGAGGAGGACTGGGCGGTGGTCGCTTCCTCCTAACTGCGATCCGACCACTCTACTGAGGTTTCTGTGAATGTCTTCTGTACAAAATGCCAAGTCCGGCGTTTTGTCGAGTGCCACCGGCGCGAGTAGAAGGTAGGCTGATCTGTGGGATCGTTGACAAGTAAAAGGTGCTTTTCATCTTGCCATTCTTCAATGTCTTCTCCTCGTTTATCAAGTGTTCTGTATCCCCAGCTCTGGGACTGGCTATTAAAGTCTCCCGCAATGAGGAAGTGGCAGTCCGGGACCTGGATTGTGTGTCAAGTGAGAGATTCTTGTCATTAGGGAAGTAATAATTGACAATGTCAATCACAGAGTTGCTGGTTGTTACCTTGATCTTGATATATTCTGCCTCTTCCATAAAGGTTTTGATCTGGCTGGCGTTCACGCCGTTTCGAACCAAGGTGATCACCCCGCCTTTCTTTCTTCCTCTTCGATCACACCGGAAAATCTGGTAACCTCTGATCTTTAATGGTTTTCCTTCTTGCAGGTGTGTCTCTTGGATGCAGCAGATATCAATGTTGTTTTCGTACAGGAACTGTTCGAGCTCTGATTTCTTGTTGGTAACCCCTTCTGCGTTCCAGTGCATGATGTTGATACTGGGGTTCTCTTTGGGGTTGGTCTTCTCTTTCGGTTGGCCAGTAGCTCTCCATCCTCGTCCCCTGGCTCCACAAGACGAGTTGATGGCACCTCCAGTAGCTGAGGGTGGGCTCCTTCGAGGCGTGGAGCCCGGTGCTGCACCTGCCTGGCGGATCCTCACAGGGCGAGCACCATTTCGGTTGATTCGATCTCCAAGTCTCATTTCATTAGCGTTGTGCATAATGCTCTGGTTAGCCCCTCCAAATGTCTGGATTGACATCCAGTGGGTTACACCCCTGCGCCACGTTGAGGCCGAGCATATAGTCTTAAACAGGGGACAAGTTCCAGTCAAACTAGTTTTAAAATAGTCTACAGTTTATTAAATAAAGAAACGTCAGGGACGGAATGTTATGCCGGACTGAGAGGAACGTGGAATAGGTCGAATAAATGCCTGTGAAATGTAACTACATCAATAGGAATGGCACTGCGCTGTATACAGATCTACAAATAATATTCTCTAGCGATGATCATACGCTTATAGTCATTGTCATCAACTACTAAAAATTGTTAATGATAACGTACAATGGCAGAAAATACTGAACATAGGGATGCAAATCAGAATCCATAAGGCCTTAACTACATTTATCTTGAAATGGACTTTTCCAGTTTTAGCTATGCCCCACTCATCTCTATATACGCTCCACCCACACCTCGCTAGTGTTGCGATCGCTCGATCTTTCAACTCCTTGACTATCAATTTTCAGAAATCTATAGGCTACAGGTAAGCTAATGAATAGTTTGGAACTAATTTGACTGGGCGCTGTTGCTGCAAGTCCAATCAAATTAGTTTCAAGATATTCAACAGCATGTTTATTAAATAGTAGAGACATACAATTCGTACAACGTGTCGGACTATTAAAGGAAATCCCACCTTATATTATACTAACCATTCAAGTGATAGAATTTGCCACGCATAGCCCATTCATGGCATTTTAGCTTTTTTTTATCATGCCGATAACGAAAGATATTCAGGCTTTAGCCGCTAAATATTTATACATTTATACAGCCTATGATGGCTATCGTAATTGACTTTTCAACCAATCAGAAAAAACCTAGGGGTCTGCCTCCGCGTATACGCTCAGTCATAGAGGGGCCGGCTATAGTTTGGCAATGCAGTATAAAAGCAATCATACAGGTAAGCTGTTGAATATTTTGAAACTAATTAGACTGGAAGATGTTGCTGCCATAGTCAAATTAGTTTCAAAATATCCAACGGGATGAGTGCTACATAATAAAGAATGTAATGAATTGGCACCTACATGACATCATACACTATCGCTTGACGGGACAAAATGGTGGCGAACACTGTTTAACATTTAAGCGATATTAAAAAGCAGATAATTGTGATAAAGGTAAGGGAATGTGACAGGATATGAATGATATGGAATCTATAAACCATAATCTATCGGTGCAATACAACATTTGAAATGAGATTAGCATCCCTTTAAGATATAAAGACGGGCCAAATAGAATCATTCATGATGTAATGATTATGATTTCATCCTACACCCGGCTTAGCTGATTATGACGTTATGTGACGTCAGATGATGGATGGATACTCTGGAAAGGTGAATTTTGCTTGTTCACCTGCATTCTTAGGGGTACCAGCACAGCATTTTGAGGGCCATCTAACTGTATATATAATCAATCACGACGCAATCCATTCAAGACGATGTCATCTAATAAATCTCAGTTACCTAGCATAACTAAGAATAGAAAATTCCAGTTTACCGATCAATTATATGACGTCAAAATCAACTATGTTTCATGGTTGCTGACGGCGTACTCACTTACGTCATGAATGGCGTGATTAAGTCCCATTTAAACGCTTAATAGTTCTTCAAGTTGTATGAATTATATGCCCCTAGGCGGAAACAGCACCCAGTCAAATTAGTTTCAAAATATTCAATATATATATAGTTTTCTGGAAATTGAGATTCAGGGTGAAGCGTGGGTGGAGATTAGCTAGAAATGGGCGGAGCATGGCTAAAATTGGATTCATCCATTGCCAGAAAATGTTTAGATCAGGTGGGTTGATTTCAATAAGATTGGTGCAACGAATTCTGCAAAGACAGGTTCGTGGATAAAACATCTAGAATTTCTGGAACAATTCATAGAACTATGTTGATTAGGTCTGCAGAAAAAACCTTTAGTTATCACAGCTGATCAGGAATCCAGTATGTCCATGAAACCTAAATAATCTCGATGCTGAGTTTAAAATGGTGTGCAGAGATTTATTTGACTCATGATTGCATTTCACATGACTCATCGTCAATGTGTAGTCTCAATCCGTTTATTGATGCATCTTCACCAAAAGGTCTTATACACATGAGTTAAAATCAATATTCACGGATAGACAGATGGATGAAGATGAACTGACTGATCCTGACCATATGCATTTTGGCCCATGTGATAAAATGGCGGTGAAGTTGAAGTGTTGATTACGTATCGGAAGAAGAAATCTAATTATTAACGTTTGTATTGATGTTATACGTGTTAGTTATCAACGACAGATACAATATAGGGTGTGTATTAATATTCTGTGGTGCTCTGTATATGGATATCACGATTCGATTGGACATCTAAGATAAAATATACTAGTTTTCGGAATAATTCATCCAAAACCGTAGGTACTGTTAACAAACACTCATCCCAGAACGAGAGCTCTTGAACTTAACTCACTATTTACACAATCAAGCTATCAACTACTGAACTAAAAAACTGACGATGTGCCAGTGGTATATAGTGGTGCGCTGTGCGGTAATTTGTCATGATTACTACTCACCACTTACAAACTGTATTCGAACTTAGAACCTCATTACTTCTGATCGACTTAAATCGGATGACCTAACTGCTGTTATGAATTGTGGTTTGTCTGAGCTGTGACTAGCATGAGCGAAACGGCTGTGGATCCTCGAAAAAGGAAGGCATCGTCATCGCCAGAAGCGTCGGTTATGCAAGCCCCAGAACTGTCAATGCCTCTTATCCGCCCCCCCCCCCACCCCCCACCCCACCCCCAGACAATGTAAATGGTGATCCTAATCATGATTCTAACTCGATTGTTGACGTTAGTCGTGCTATTGGTGATGCCAACAACGTGCTGTGGAAGCAGTCTGTGGATAATCCATTAACTGTTACTGAGCCAGAGGCGTTCATGGCAACTGCGATGGCTGGTATAGCAGCTGCGATTCCTGCCGGGTTAACGACAGTAACAACGACGACCACAACTGTAGCAACACCTTTAGCGATGACGCGAGTTGTGACGTCACCATCTCTATGCCAACCCCGAAACCAAATTGGAAATATGATAATGGACACTCCTCCGTACTTCAGCAATGTGTCTCCGCAAGTTTTGTACGGTTAGTACCCTCAGGCCAGGCATATACTTGATGCCAGTTAACAGTGACAACGCGAGATTCGGTTTTTTACCAAGAGGCCCGAACCAGTTATATTCAACAGCAGCAGCATCAAATGGCCCAACCATACTAGTCTTGCAGCAGAGGCCAGCTAAAGAGGAGGGTACCGGGATCCGAAGGGTAACATTTGTCCTCATGGCTAAAATTGATCATTGGGGTGTGGAGATCATGAAACCATCTGGTGACATTGTCAAAAGTGGGTGCGAATTGCATTGAACGTCAATATCTCAGAAACTATGCCATGTAGGAACGCAATTTTGGTGTCGAATTGTATGTTTTCGGGGTCAATGAATTCGATGAAGATGATTTCAGGCCATCTAGATGAACAATCAACCATATTTCCAAATGGCCGGTAAAAGTGGCTGACTTTTCAATGACAGCATCCAATAATTCACAGAGTATGGCACATATAGAGATCGGCTATGCATCTTATTTTGTAATTATGAGTAAAAGGATCATATATATACATATACAGTGAAGTTTGGTGTGTTGTATTAAAACTATGCGTCCATTTATAACCAAATTTGCAGGCATGTTTCGTCAATGTAATGTCTCGCTGATCATGAAGAAATGCAAATCATTTCTTGCATTTCTCGGCCGCACGCTTACTGCATGTGAAAATGCATTTTTCATGCATTGGCCCACATTGGCGGGTAGCGAAGGCAAAAATTCACCATATTGCAAAAGCAGATAACGAACGTTAACAGAAAACGCTTAAAAGTTTACCATACCGAACATGGGCCGCCGCCGAGGGCTACCCGAAAATCAGCGCCATGAAGCAATGGGAAGACTCGCTGCTGGGCAGAGCGTTCGCACTGTTGCTCGACATTTTAATGTTCACGCCTCAACTATTTCCCGTCTCCGCCTACGTGAGCAGGAAACTGGACATGTTAATGACCGACCACGATCTGGCAGACCGAGAGCAACTGTTACACAGGCTTGGGGTCAGTTACATTTAAATATAACTAGTTACAGTTACATTGGACTATATCAGTTACAGTTACAGTTACATTTGTTGAGCAATGTAACTAGTTACATTTCAGTTACTTTGCCTAATGTACCTAAAGTTACATTTTAGTTACATTAGTTACTTTGTCTGATACTTATTATGAAGAACTATGTGGACATGAAAGTCATCATACAAAGTGTAATGTAGTCAACTAATTTGAGATATGTAGTAGAAACAAAATACAACTTTAACTACTGGTATAATATACTGACAGAAC
The DNA here is from genome assembly GCA_034401795.1 of Chaetoderma sp. LZ-2023a. NCBI lineage: Eukaryota > Metazoa > Mollusca > Caudofoveata > Chaetodermatida > Chaetodermatidae > Chaetoderma > Chaetoderma sp. LZ-2023a. The sequence goes on along the minus strand of CM067373.1, from coordinate 103,025,038 downwards.
TGAATTCATTCCAGATATAAAATATAAAACCTGAAAATTTGTAAATCAATTTGAATGGGTTTTGTTGCTGCCATATGCATTAACAAATTTCATTCGACTTGTTTCCAAAATAATAAGATTTCATTGTAAAAATGTGGATAGATGTGCATACACATATTTATTCTTCACCTTTCAACCAGGCCAGTCGGATATCAAACATTAATTTTATTGTAAGAAATAATTGGTTGAATATTTTGAAACTAATTTGACTAAAAATATTGCTGACATAGGGATCAACATTTTTCAGTGAAATTAATTTCAAAATGTTCAACAGATTTCATTAGAGCACTGACTGTCTGCGAGAAAGATAATCTGCCATCTACAATAGAACAATAGAACAGTTTCTAGTGAAATTAGCTTTAAAATGTTTATCAGCTTTGATGTATGCTCAAAATAGGAATTTAAATGTTTTAAAAATAAATTATTACTTTCATATGTTGCAATGACAAATTCATTCCAATCAGATAATCTGCTGAGTACTTTAGACTACTTTTACTTTCAAAATCTGTTGCTTGATATGGCAACAACCGCCTTTTTCAGGGCAGATTAGTTTCAAAATATTCAAGAGCTTTCCAGTACAGTAGTTTCATTTCACAGCCTTTATAAATTGTCTGCCATACCAAAATAGTTGATGGCTTGACTTTTATCAATGGCATTTTTCATTGATCTGTATCAACACACCTATGTGAATTGATCTTAACTTGAGTATAATTGTTGAGCAATGATGTCCTAAGCCGGCCTAATCAATAGCATATAAAGAAAAGAACAGCATGCTACTGTGGCAGATTTAAACTTTCTTTACAATTCAACATTTGGTGTTTTTAATCCTTTTAAACATAAAGTTGAACAAAACAGCTTTTTCAGTGCTGTTGAGAAATGTCCATTTCCAGACAAATATAAGACTATTTTTGAAACTTTACCACTGGAATGGATGGCTCAATAACCAAGCCAGTCATTCCAGTGGTAAATTTTCTAAAATAATCTCATAGTCTACTAATGGACATTTACTATAGATTAGAAAACTAGAATTGTTTTAACTCATTTGAGCTTTAAAAGATAACTTAATTCTTTAATAATTTTGTAAACAACACGGTTCTAAGGGAGCTCAATGTAAAAGCTGTATACTCATTTGATTAAAGCGTGTTGCTGTCTGATGTAGCAATAACATGCAGTCAGATTATCTTTGCTAACAAGCATATTTTTAGAATAATAAAATGGAGTAAATATCACATACCGTACATATATAGAATGGGTTAACCCTTTAATGGTCAAGATTAGTCATGAAAATAAATATCACTAGCCCAATACTCAAGCCAGTCATTTCAATGGTAAATTTCAAAAATAAATATCATGGATGCTTGGAAATAAAGTTGCTGTCCATGGCATCAACATCTTTCAGTAAAATTAGCTTCAATATATTCAACAGCTTACATGAATAATTACATTGAAATTGGGATATTGGTGTGGCACATGTATAATAGCAGCTATGCTGCAAATTACGAAAATCATAATAAATTTGTTATAAAAGTCTCAAATGTAACTGAAGAGTAACTGAAAAGTAACTGAGATTTCAGTTACTTTTGCAATGTAACTTGTTACATTTCAGTTACCGTAACTGAACAAATTCTTCAGTTACAAGTTACTTCAGTTACATGAAAAATGTAACTAAGTTACAGTCAGTTACAGTTACAAGTTACAGTTATCCCAGCCCTGGAGCAACAACACCATGAGCAGAGACCGCTACTTAGTGACGTCATCACGACGTCACAGGTTTGAGACTGCGCCACGGCTGTCCCGTAATTTGCACACCGCTACCGGCACTACAGCGCATCCACAAACTGTGCGAAACAGACTCCATGATACTGGACTGCATGCCCGTCCTCCACTTGTTGCTGTTCCGCTTACAGCGCGTCACATCAAGAATCGGTTTGCATGGGCAAGAACTCATCAGCGATGGCGTGCTAAACATTGGAGCCACGTTTTGTTCAGTGATGAGTCGAGTTGTTGTGTGGATGTGGCGGATGGTAGGCAACGCGTTTGGCGACGTTTAGGAGAACGGTATGATGCAGCCAACATCATTCAGCATGACAGATTCGGTGGCGGCAGTGTCATGGTGTGGGCTGGAATCCATGAAAATGGCAAAACAGATCTTATTGTGATTCGCGGAAATTTAACGGCTCAACGTTACTGTGAAGAGTTGTCGCCCCTATTGTCATCCTTTTTATGCAGCATCATGCAGACTTTATGTTCCAGCAAGACAACGTCCGTCCTCATTCAGCTCGTCCTCATTCAGCTAGGGTCACCAGTGATTTCCTTGAGGCTAACAACGTTCCGGTGTTGGACTGGCGAGCGCGCTCACTGGACCTGTCTCCTATCGAACACGTGTGTGACATTCTTGGCCGTATGGTGCGTGAGAACCATCCACATCTTCACAACGTGTGGGAGCTGGAAGCTGCACTGCTCCAGGAATGGGGTGCGATTCCCTTTCGTGACATCAGGTGCTTAATTCGAAGCATGAGAAAGCGATGTACGGCGGTGGTTAATGAGCGGAGAGGTCACAACCGGTATTAACAGCTCAGTGTCATTATTTAAATTGGACCCTTCCGTTGAATGATACCGTGTTAAAGGCGCGATGCTAGCATTACAGCAGCAAAAGACTGTTGTTCAAATTGGAAAATGGCCTATCAATTAAATTATATATTTGAATCAATTTATTGTTTTTGTTAAATAACATTTATACAGTAATATTCTTAGTGTTGCTAAACCTTTTTGGTTCAGTATATATGGGACAGTTAGTTCATGCTGTAGTCCAATACGATTAAACATGGCAGATAAAAATGACGGATGGAATTATATCCACTAATATCCATCATTACTAACCATCAGTAAATTACTATTTCGTTGAGTGTAGAATCTCGCAAATGGTCTATATTCAAACAGTTGTCATATGGTTTGTTACTTAGACTAAATTGCAGTCACAGATAGAAACTTAGCCATATATAAATGTCTTCTGAATTGTTTGATTTAATATTTGAATCATTTGTATTTCACCGCAATCAGTCTCAGCATTCATGGACACATCGTTGTTGTGTACTTTGATGGTTTTCTTCATGGCAGTCATGGTTTTCACAAGTGATCGTTGTAGAATATCGTAAAAGGTCATCCTTCTACCTTCTTTAGGCACAACGCGTCTTTCCTTTATTAATTTTCTGACTCGACTGGAACCCGTATCTATGGCAGCGAGCATAGACATTTGAACCGCAGGCTTCGCAGCTGTACCAGTAGCAATGTTAACAAACTCAGTAGGCACATCTGCTAAATCAAAATGGTCAAGTTATGTCTCCTTGAACATCTTGGTCATCAGGCTGACATCTCTATCCCAAGGGCTTGATGCTTGAGTACCAAGGTAGTAAGGCGGATGGTTATCCTTGATTTCAGCAACGCTTTTTTCGAATTTTCGAGTATTGCGCCATTATGGGCCTACTTAGGAACCGCCTAGCCAATTCAGGTCATCTGAGTGTCAGACCAATGATGCATCAGCACTTTCCAATGCCTTATTCTCTGTTGCTTCAATATTATAGGCCCCCATGCAGAATTAAACTTTCCCTGTGAAATCTTAATAATAAGTGTCCTCCTCTAAATGCTTCAAGAATATCAGGTGGCAGTCTCTGCAGCTGCAATATAACTACTGACATGTATCTGGCATAGTTGGATCACTTAGTGGCAGACAAAAAAGGTAGACGGTGGGATGTCGTTGATTCATACACACCCCATTCACTATGTCTAGTTGCACTTATGTAGATTTTCACAGGACGCATAACCTTGAATGGAATGTGAACAGAAAGTCGTTCCAGAACTGGAATGTAGGTGACATACTTCTTCCATGTTCCAGGAATTCATTTAACAATGGCTCGATCTTTTCTCCAATCTCGTAAACGAGCTTCATAAGCTCCTCTTGACTAGGCTTCTTATCCGTAGGTGCCGATAATGCCATTTTGAGTTGCTGCGGTAGCGGATATCAGTCAAAGTCCTTGCCTGTGAGCACCTTTTGTACATTACTTGCAGCGAAAACACCAGACTCATGGAGCATTTGCTTCAGACCAGCATCAACATACAGGCACCATACAGCAGAGATGATACTCATCAAAAAGCACATACCGCCATCACAAGGAATGGCACAGGCGATTCTATAGGTTTGGCCCAAGTGGTATCTAATGCTTTCATCAGACGGCCCATGCCAAAGAAAAGAGGAGCATATGTCTGTCCGAGGTCGTTCATTGACTCCTTTATGGGTCTTATCGTGCTGCATACTGTTGATTTGACTTGATTTGTCATTATTATACGGCTGAAGGATGCGACCGAGACTGAACTAGTGGCTGTCTTCAGAGTAGCATGGAATAAACTGTATGGAGGAACATTATGTTCTTGCGTCTTGTGCACAACACCTGTTCTTGCTATGTTATACACTGTTTACATGGTCGTCATTTTCTTGAAGGCAGCTTTACCATTTAATGCTTCAATTTCTTTGGGAGATACTGTTGGCTGAAATTGTGGCTCAGATGTTGATCTAGGTTCCAGGTACGTCAGAAGCTTTGACAGATTACCACCCTGGATAACTTCCAGATTAAGTTTCTGTTGTGGGATCTTAACAATTCGTGGATACAATCTTTTGTTATTCACCTGTTTGTTTGGATGAAGATGGATGTCATAGCATGTGTAGTCTGCTTGCCGTTAGCGGTTCTTTCAGTGTGGTCCCAGTTATCTGCACCTCCGACAATGGGATGTTCTCCATCATGCTTAGAAGTAATTCCAGGTTGCTTATATGGACCTACTGATGTAGGTTCCCGTGCGGTGTTAACCTGTTCTGCAGAAGTAAGGAAGCGGCATAGTTCAGTATACGATATGCAGTAGTCCATTATTTTCATTGTCTTTACACGTTTTCTGCTCCAAAATTCACGTTGCAAGAACACAGCTAAACCGATGTGATTTGGGGAAATCACAGATGATGTCAGTGTAATAAAGTTGGCCCTTGTATTCATACAGGGAAGAGTAGGATCAATCGCTGATGTGTTAGCAGCATTACCATGCAGTTCTTTGTTTGTGAGCCAACACACTGCCTTGTATACACGTGGATCAGTCCATTTTAGTTGAGTAGTTACTACGTCCCCAGGAGAGTGGCATATGTCTCCACAATATACCAACATCTTGGGAATTATACTCTCCTCCATGACATTGTCCAACATTTGTTCTGGAGGAGAGTACGCAACTTCCGTAAGTAATTGAGCTAAAACATTAGCCTTCCTCAGCACCACGCCACCAGAAATGTCATTTCAACAGACTAAGTCCAACATGCCTGGCTGAGGTATGAACGAAATGTCTGAACACCCACTAGTCAGCTGTGTAATGAGAGCCGCGTCAACTTTAAGTTGATGACGTCACAAACAAAATTAAAATTTGAATAAGGCCGCATATAAATTGATTATGGGCCTAAGAATGTTAATCTGACACGATAGATGCCATGTTTTCAAAATATGATCCAAAATTGGTTAAATTGATCTGGGACTATTTTGTCTGATTTTGATATGGTTGAGTGATCACCCGATACTATGATTGATCAGTCAACTTTCATATATGGCATTATACATGTCAGTGAATAGCAAGAGGACTGTCTTGGGCAGGCGTGAAACCAGCGAGATGTATCTGGTTCTTCAAATATGAAGTTTTTTTAAAGTTTTATTATTATTTTATGTGAGCGGTAGGGGTTCCTTTTAAGAGTAACAAAGCTAAGTTGTAATGCCAAGTAGTTGAATATCAACGTTTTATATTAACTTGAATTAGTAGTGATAGTCCTAGGTGCCGTAATTGATTTCTATGGAGGAGGCGTGAAATCTACAAGCGAACTGAGGTAATCGATCGGTCGATCATTTTCGCCTGATCTGCGATCACATTTCAATAAATACTCAGCTATCAAACACCTCTCCACGCCCTAAGGACAACTCACTTAGCTCACCTACCATCACGCCTGCCGGCTCCTGGTTCAAATCAGCCATGGGGAACGACTTATCCTCCCGAACCCGCCATTGAAACTTCTTCAGTAGTCATTCATCTGCTCATGGGTCTTCTAATCTTATGACCCATCGTCGAACGCTTCTACGATAATCTTCAGTCTATTCCGGGATCGCTTTCTGCCCATAAAAGCTGCAAACATAAAGATCCATCATCGAACATTCTCAATCACCATAGAGATGTGTCGAACCCGTTCTTTACATCTACGCATCAGTCATCAGAACACTGATGTAATATAGTTATCGTCTTCGAATTACATTTCGGGACTCGATTCTAACAGCAATCATCCGAGGATAGTCTTCAACGAATCACCTCTGGATCTCCATTTCGTTTAACGTCATTGTGCTTTAACACCCACATTGGGTGTTGCTCATATATGTTTCGCCAGTGACGTCACGCTCCTTATATTCCTGTGCCTGTGTTTATATCACACATATATATCGATAATTATTCTGGATTCGCACGACCTATTTCGGATCATCTTCTTCGACCAGCTCTCCAGGGTCGAGCAACTCAATTATGACAGACTACAGTCTTTACGTCTCTACGAAAGATATGCAGGTTTTGGTATGACATGACACCAACAAACACAAAACATAATATACTATACATCTTAATTATTTAATTAGTATAGGTTAGTAATTACTTAATGGTATACTGACTACCACTTATAATGAAAGTCAGTGATGAATGAATCATTTCCGTGCGGGCCTACTCCATGGACTGGTGTGTTCCATAGGGTGGCGGCGGAACCGTACGGTACCGGAGTTCCTGGCATATCAGTAATGGCTCCTAGCCGGGAGACAGTTGCTGGTAGGGCCATGAACATGTCAACGGGTGATGTGTTCACGGGAGTGTCCTCCTCGGAGATGGATTGGTCTGAGGCTCTGGCTTGGCTAGCCAGGGTAGACCCATCTGTGGTTCCAACCACAGCCGAGGAGGATGCACCCCGTCCATCGGTGGCATCGATTAGGATGGGGATCTTGCCCGCAGCCCGGATCCAGTCTATTGGACTGGATCCAAGGTTTATTGAGTTATTTGATGCTATTTATAGCAAGCAACTCATGACCAAGGGCCAGCTTCCTGCGGCCTCAAGGGAGGTGCGGGCGAGATGTCGTATTCCACGGGGGAATACGACAGGTATGGTGTTGTCCCGTCGGGCACCGAGGATGACCGATGGGTACTGGGTGTCCACTGTGCTGGAGCGGGTGGCCCCGCCCCGGCACTGGTGGACAAATCTCAGGGACACCATGATGAAGTCCTGTCCCTATGTGATGAGGGTGTGAGGGCAGCTATGAGTGCTGTCAACCATTCTTATCGCCTTCTTCAGTCAGTGTGGGCTGAAGCGGGGGCAGGCCACCCTGTGCCACCTGTGGCGCTTTCGTGCGTCAATGACAGCCTGGTGCTGTCTATGGACGCATTGGAAAGGGTGCAGGCGTGTGTAGCCAAGTCCAGGAGGCAGATGGTTCTTGACCATATGCGTCCAGCTACGGCCGTCAGGGAGCGTCTTCTTGGGACGCCCCTGACAGGCCCTAGCATCTTTGGTGGCCAGGCTCAGGCCATCATGGAGGACACGGCCAGCATTGCGCAGAATCAGTTGGCGGTTAACCTGCAGCTAGAGCTAGTGCGTCAGGCGCACGCACTAGGGGCTGTAGCTAAGCCGCTGACCGTGCAGCCTTCTAAGAAGCAGAAAAAGCACAAAGGCAAGGCGAAAGCCAAGCCTGGTGCTGCTTCTGCTTCTTCTGGGTTTTCTCAGCCGCCTCCGGCGAAGAAAGCCAAGAAGAATGTGGAGCCTCCTACCCTCCCCAATGTTGCTCCTGATCGCCCAAGAGGCGGGAAGGGCAAGGGGAAGGGTAAGTCCTCTAAGGGGAGGAAAGAAGGGAGCGGATCGTACCTGAGGGTATGAGAGCTCCCCTTGCATCTGCCTGGATCGTACCTGTGCGACAGAAACAGTGGTGCCAGTTAGACCGGCCAAGCCAAGACCAAAATGGTTCTCTCTCTCTCTCTCTCTCTCTCTCTCTCTCTCTCTCTCTCTTTCTCTCTCTCTCTCTCTCTCTCTCTCGTCATGAGGGGTTGGAGTGGATCGCGAGCCAGACACCCCCATTAGGCATCGAGGCGTCTATAGTGGGTGGAAGGCTCATGCGTTTCGTCGAGGCTTGGCGAGGTGTGACGTCAGACAGTCTGGTCCTGGGGTGGTTATCCCAGGGATACATGCCAGAGTGGTGGGACTTTCCACCGCAGAATCTGTCTTTGGCACCTGTCTGGACACCCGTTCCAAGGGAACCAGACAAGTTAGAAGCCATTCAAAACGAAGTGTCAGGTTTGCTTCTGAAGGGAGCAATAAAACCAGCAAACCGGAACACTCAATGCTTCTATTCAAACATGTTCCTTGTCCCCAAGAGCACAGGGGGATTGAGACCCGTACTCAATCGCAGGCCATTAAATTGGTTTATCCATACGCCTCGGTTTGAGATGGTCGGTAATGGCAGGATTGAGGAAGGGAATGTGGTGTGTATCGAGCGATCTGAAAGATGCATATTTTCACATTCCAATGAAAAGGAGTTGGCGCAGGTGTCTGAGATTTGCGTTTCAGAATCAAGAATGGGAGTTTATAGTCCTCCCATTCGGTCTGTCGACAGCTCCACGGGTTTTCACCAGAGTGGTCCTTGCGGTGCCAGCAATACTCAGAAAAGATAACGTGGTGCTTCACACCTACATAGACGATTGGCTGATCAAAGCAGACATATCAGCCAGGTTAGAGGTGGATACTGCTCTGACCCTGAAGTTGCTTTCAGATCTAGGCTGGATAGTCAACAAGGAGAAATCCGAGTTGACACCCACTCAACATTTCGTTTATTTAGGGATGCGATTCGATCTCGAGGAGGGCAGGGTTTACCCGTCAGAGCCCAGATTGGTGTCTCTGTTAGCCATCCTCAAGAGTTTTCGATTGGGAAACCACATTCAGGCGAGGCAGTTTCTTCAGATGCTGGGCATGATGGTCTCCATGGAGCAGGTAATCCCGTATGCTGCTCTGATGCGAAGACCTATCCAGTTGTATCTGATGTCTCTGTGAAAACAGAGAACAGAACCCCTGTCAAAGCTGGTGCCAGTTTTGGAGCCAATAATGTCGCATCTTGTATGGTGGAAAAAGCGTCAGAATCTCCTATAAGGAGTTTCACTGCACCTACCCCACCCCCAGCTGTCCGTGTATACGGATGCATTGCTGGAGGGGTGGGGGCCTGCCTGGGAGAAAACCAGGTCTCGGGCACATGGACTCTCCAGGAGAGCCAGCTGCATATCAATCTGTTGGAAATGATGGCAGTGGAACTGGCATTGGAAACGTTTCTTCCAAATGTCAGGGGCAAGGCGATATTGATACGGTCGGACAACTCGACAGTAGTATCATACATAATCGCCAAGGCGGGACCAAGTCACCCACACTGTGTATCAAAGTGTGGCACTTGATTCAATGGTGCAGGAATTACTCGGTTGTTTTGAAAGCAGCTCACATTCCTGGGCGATTGAACATTCTGGCGGATGCTTTGTCTCGCAGACAGAGAGTTCTGCCAACAGAATGGTCTCTCAACCCTCCAGTTCTACACAGGGTCTTCGAGCATTGGGGCAAACCCAACGTGGACTTGTTCGCCATAAGGGAAAATGCTCAAATCTTGACTTATGTCTCGCCGATTCCAGATCCAAATGCCGTCAATACAGATGCTCTGGCGATAAGCTGGAGAGGGATGCACGCATACGCGTACCCACCCACCATTCTTCTACCAAAGATATTGCTGAAGATCAGGGAGGAACCGTGCCTGGTTCCGCTAATAGCGCCGTTTTGGCCCAGCAGGGCATGGTTCACGGATCTTCTAGATCTGCTGGTGGAAAACCCAGTGCAGTTACCCGAGATTCCGAACATAATCTCCCAGGCCAAGGGACGCTTCCTACACGAGCGTCCCGAAATGTTCAAATTGACTGCGTGGATGTTATCAAACACCGTTCCACATCGGAAGGCTTTTCTCGACAAGCTGCAGATTTCATCGCAGCTGCGAGAAGGAGGTCAACCTTCAAGTCATATAACAACAAGGTTAACAGATTTGCAGACTGGTGTGAAGAAAAGAGTATTGATACCTTTCAATCCACTATTCAGCAAATAGCAGACTTTCTCTGTGATCTGTTCTTTTCAGGACTAGCTCCTGTCACAATTGCTGGATACAAGTCGGCTTTGGCATCAGTTATTCCTTGTCTAGCCAACAGGGATAGTCCAGAGGTGGCCCAGTTGAATATGATGGTGAAGGGAATGAGCAATCTCTGACCGAGACAACCGGTAGTCATTCCAGCCTGGAGTCTATCTTTAGTGCTTAATGTACTGGCCAAGCACCCTTTCGAACCGTTGCGTTCAGCTAGTCTAAAGCATTTGACTCTAAAGGCGGTCTTTCTATTGGCAGCTTCCTTAGCTAGAAGGCGCAGTGAGATCCATGCACTTTCAGCAGAGGGGACTGATTTATTGTCTCCGGAGAGGGTCTGCGTCTACTGCCAAGAGCAGAGTTTATGTCAACGAATCAATCTTTGAGATATCCCGGCAAACCGATCATTATACCGAAACTAACTAGGTTTGATCGTGATGCCAGTGTCTGGTGCCCGGTCCATGCTTTGACTAAGTACAAGAAATGGACAGACTCGTTGCGGTCAAATGATAGACATCTGTGGATCTGCCATAAGAAGCCATATGGCGCCGCATCCATGGATTCTATCTCTCGTTGGGTAGTCGAATGCATTCAGACTACCCATGAGATTGCGACTGGGCATCAGGTGCAATGCGCAAGGGCACACGATGTTAGAGGAATAGCCGCCTCGACCGCCCTTTACAGTGGTGTTCCATTAGAGGACATCATGGCTGTTGCACAATGGCACTGTGAGTCCTCTTTCACGGATTACTATATGAGGGATGTGTCAGACTCCGCCAATCCACTCGCTTTAGCTGTTTTGAAACGATAGTTATATGACCACACTGCTCTTCTACCTTTTTGGCATTTGTAAGAAAGAATTAAGAAGCAGACATGGTCGAGCGAGAGGATGTCAACCAGATTGTGTCACTGATGGCCGGACAAGTGAATGGTTGGAGGCGCCATGTCTGGAATCCAAATATCATGAGGTAATTCAAGATTGAGAGTTTTTTGTATTATGTCTTTATATCATGTTCATTCATCTTATATATTCATGCTCATTCCCAGGCTAATATATATATATATATATATATATATATATATATATATATATATATATATATATATATATATATATATATATATATATATATATATATATATATATATATATATATATATATGCAAAGAGCAGTTAACCCTCTTGGCATATTTGTGTTTCAGGCGAGATGTATGTTCGTGAGTTCTCTCCCTTTTCTTAGGAGAAAAAGGGGGGGGGGGGGGGCAGTGATGCGAATGTGATTCGGTTCCATTAACTTGATGGTCCTTTTAGGTCTCCATTAATCCATTTTTAAGTCTAGCTCTTCCTCCAAGGGGCAAAAGTAGCAATTGATGGTTTGCCCCTTCCCACCAGGTTACTGACTAAATCTGGTGTACATCCGGAGTAATAGAATGGTGAGTATTGATCGAAGGAGAATGAAGGAAATTTCAATTTCCCTTTCTCCGAGATCTAACAATACTCACCATACTATTACGGACCAGCCTCCCAGCCCCACGGAGGCAAGCCATGGGTTTCTCTTGTTTGGTGGCTATGCAAATAATATGAGCTTCATGGCAAACGGGTACTCTGCAGTTGGGAGCCGAGTACCCGGTTCCAGGAGTCGGTAAAGCTTTCTAAGTCTATAGTCCTAGAGCCCAGCTATCAGGGCTAGCTGTATCAGAAGTAATAGAATGGTGAGTATTGTTAGATCTCGGAGAAAGTGAAATTGAAATTTCCTTCAGTCCGCCATCTTGACACATTTTATTAATGCGTCATAATATTCACACGTCATTCGATTTCCAAGTTCATCGAGATGGTCCAATCATAAATTACGTCATATTAATTTAACGTCATTCGACGTCTGGTAAATCCTAGAATTACCATTGGCGGCCATCTTGGGTCTCCGATAGATTTACACTTCAGATTGGTTTTTCCATTTCGTAACCCTGTATCTTCTTGGACCCTATAAGGTCATTCTGAGGTCAAGAAGTCATCATATTGGATCTTCGAAAGATGATGTTACCATATTGAGTCAATTTGAAAAAGAGACCGCCATCTTGGGTCTCATGGTTCTGTCAATCCACCATCTTGAATTCATTTGAGTCATAATTGCATTGACTTAACTTCGAATGACAATGAATTGATTAACGGTAGATCCTCCCGATATTTAACCCTTAGACAACAACTTTCCAATTTGAATCGCTTAATTGAGCACTACAGAGAGGCTCGCTCCATGACAGCTGTTTCCTCAACGACTCGGCTTACACAACACAAGTGTTGTTAAACTCTGCTAAAGTCGCCCAATAGAATTTGCTCAATGAAGTCATAATCATGCCATGCTAACAGTGCGACACTAGTGTTGACAAGACTAGCCCATTCGAATGTGCTCTCTCTCTCTCTCTCTCTATCGTGTCTCCTCTACCCACCCAGAGGTTTACTATAGACTTCCGGTTCACACCAACCCTGGTTTAAACAAACTGAATATAATGTCTTAAATGTCTGCACCATTATATTAAGCAATGTCCGAATCAGGCTTGTGTACAAGTGCAGGGTATTGCATTTAAATACAAATGAAAATGTTTGCAACTCATTCAAATGCAATTGCAAGTGCAAACGCAAATTCATTTACAAATGCATTTGAATATGTGGACACGCCTTTAGTACTGAAATTCTGGAACACCGTAGTATGTGTCTGTCACCTATGCGTCTGCTGGGAGTGAGTATCTTTGGGAAAGCATTTTGCAACAAAATCATGTAGTGGGCTCTAACAGTATGAGAAATGATTTGACTGTCGTTTATTTAATAATTAGCGTAGGAAATTAAAGCAATCCATTTCTTTTAGATTTACAGATTATTAAAGCATGATAAACAACAGTACTATGGGATATGAACAATAGAATAGGGTATTATTAACCCAGGAATGGCCAAACTGACAAAACACGGCTTCTGTATTGATGTTAAAGAATGTCAATTTTCAGACCAAGAAAATAATATTTTTGAAATTTTAACATTGGAATGACTGGCTCGCTTATCGAACTAGTCATTGCAGTGTGCCCCTGTTTAAGACTATATGCTCGGCCTCAACGTGGCGCAGGGGTGTAACCCACTGGATGTCAATCCAGACATTTGGAGGGGCTAACCAGAGCATTATGCACAACGCTAATGAAATGAGACTTGGAGATCGAATCAACCGAAATGGTGCTCGCCCTGTGAGGATCCGCCAGGCAGGTGCAGCACCGGGCTCCACGCCTAGAAGAAGCCCACCCTCAGCTACTGGAAGTGCCATCAACTCGTCTTGTGGAGCCAGGGGACGAGGATGGAGAGCTACTGGCCAACCGAAAGAGAAGACCAAACCCAAAGAGAACCCCAGTATCAACACCATGCACTGGAACGCAGAAGGGGTTACCAACAAGAAATCAGAGCTCGAACAGTTTCTGTACGAAAACAACATTGATACCTGCTGCATCCAAGAGACACACCTGCAAGAAGGAAAACCATTTAAGATCAGAGGTTACCAGATTTTCTGGTGTGATCGAAGAGGAAGAAAGAAAGGTGGGGTGATCACCTTGGTCCGAAACAGCGTGAACGTCAGCCAGATCAAAACCTTTATGGAAGAGGCAGAATATATCAAGATCAAGGTAACAACCAGCAACTCTGTGATTGACATTTTCGATTATTACTGCCCTAATGACAAGAATCTCTCACTTGACACAATCCAGGTCCCGGACTGCCACTTCCTCATTGCGGGAGACTTTAATAGCCAGTCTCAGAGCTGGGGATACAGAACACTTGATAAACGAGGAGAAGACATTGAAGCATGGCAAGATGAAAAGCACCTTTTACTTGTCAATGATCCCACAGATCAGCCTACCTTCTACTCGCCGGGGGCACTCGACAACAACGCCGGACTTGGCATTTTGTACAGAAGACATTCACAGAAACCTCAGTAGAGTGGTCGGATCGCAGTTAGGAGGAAGCGACCACCGCCCAGTCCTCCTCTCTCTTTCTGGAAGTATTTCGACAAGTTCACCTCAACATCCAAGGCGGAACTACAAAAAGGTAAATTGGAGTCTGTTCGGCATTCGTTCCAATGAGCTTATCCAAATATAGCAGTAGAAGGGAGAAACATCAACAATGCGGTCAAGGAATTTAATTCAAGTATCCTCAAGTCTTCCAACGAAGCGATTCCTCGAGGGTTCAGGAAAAATTACCCCCCTACTGGACAACAGAACTGCAAGCAGCACATGATAAACTAGACAAGGCCAGAAAAGATGCAGAGGGTAATCCCTGTCATGAAAACCACTTCACGCTACAACAAACTAAAGCCAGGTATCTAAAGACCAAGCTGGAGGCCAAAAGAAGAATCTGGAGGGAAAAGACGGCAGGGTTTAACTTAGAGAGAGACACCACAAAGCTATGGAGACTGACTAAAGCACTGAATGATGAGGGTGTCAGGGGAGAGAAGATTACTCTTGAAGAAGATGGACAAACACTGTCAGGACAAATGCCTGCAGATGCCTTTGCGAAGGCATATGCAAAAGAAAGCAACATTTCTATACCACGAATGCGTCAAAAAGAGGTTGGAAAAGAGCAAAAGGAAAGAACAGGCACCAACACTCACGATGCAGTGAAAGTTGATATTAGTTTAGCAGAACTGAAGAAGGCTATCCGCCAATTGAAGAAGAAGAAATCTCCCGGGCCAGATGGCATTACGAATGAAATGATCCAACACCTTGGTAATGCATCTCTCCGCAAGTTGCTAGACATCTTTAATCTCAGTTGAACCAATGGAGAGGTTCCTCAGTGCTG
Organism: Chaetoderma sp. LZ-2023a; assembly: GCA_034401795.1. Taxonomy (NCBI): domain Eukaryota; kingdom Metazoa; phylum Mollusca; class Caudofoveata; order Chaetodermatida; family Chaetodermatidae; genus Chaetoderma; species Chaetoderma sp. LZ-2023a. The sequence continues at coordinate 103,009,921 of CM067373.1, read as the reverse complement.
GAAGGAAGCCAGAATGACTCCTATTCTGAAAAAATGGAAGAACAAGACGAAAGTGCTGAGCTACCGTCCTATCAGTCTTACAAGCTGCATATGCAAGACTATGGAGCGCATCGTCAACCAGCGGTTGCAGTGGTACCTGGAGTCGGAGAACATTATAGTTTCAGAGCAGGCTGGCTTCAGAAGATACAGGAGCACAGAAGATCAAACAACACATCTTGCACAGGTCATAGAGGACACTTTTCAAGTCAAGAAGGTGATGCTAGCTGCCTTTATCGATCTGCAGAAGGCATTTGACAAGGTGTGGAAGGATGGCCTCCGCGTGAGGCTCCGGCGCACAGGCATCGGTGGCAACATGTTCCGATGGACCAAGTCATACCTACACAATCGCAGAGCTAGGGTGCTGGTGGATGGACAATCTGGACAAAATGTATTGCTGAGACAAGGGGTACCACAAGGCGGAGTATTATCACCAACTATGTTCATACTCTTCATTAATGACATTGTAGCAGAGCTGCCCAATGGTATCCAAGCAGTCCTCTATGCAGATAACCTCGTACTCTGGTGCACCGAGGAGTACACAACGACTGCCACGTACAGAATGCAGCTCGCCTTGGACAGAATTACAGCTTGGGCCAATCGCTGGTGTATTACCATCAACAAAGGAAAATCATCAGCCATGCTATTCTCTCTGTCCACCAAAACCAAGGTTGGCAATCTGACATTGGGCGGTACTCCACTCGAGTACGAGGACCAGCAGACATACCTGGGAGTCACCTATGACAGAAGATTAACATGGAAGGAGCACATCCAGAACGCAGAGGCAAAGGCCAGAAGAAAGCTAAACATCATGAGGAAGTTGGCAGGAACAAAGTGGGGGTGCCAATGAAAGGATCCTCAAGACCATCTACCTAGGTGCCGTACGACCACACCTTGAGTATGGATCCAGCTCATGGATGACAGCAGCTAAATCTCATCAACAGAACCTCGACAGAGTACAAATCCAGGCACTGCGCATCATCACTGGTGGAATGAGATCAACACCAATAGAAAAAATGGAGCAGACAGCAGGCATCCCCCCCCCCACCACCCCGCCCCCCCCCCCCCAGTTAGTAACGGATGGGAATGCAAAGCACTGATCCAAGCTGCAAAGTTCAAATCGTTCACCAACCACCCGATGAAGATCAGGCAAGCACAGCTGTCATCAGGAAGACTTAAAAGATCAAGTTTTGTGAAAGAGACAAAAGCACTTCAAAGGAAACACCGAGAAATGTTGCCAGCACAAATACAAGACCCAAACCACACCTTTGATCCTCCGCCATGGGGAAACAAACTAGAGAGCATAGCTATTCGCACCACAGTGCCTCATCTCACAACCAAAGATGAACAAAGTGATGCGAGCAAGAAGGCCCTGACCCTAGCCATGCTGGAAGAAATGTACCCTCAGGAGACATGGATAAGGATCTACACAGATGGATCAGCCAAAGATGCAATTAGGAGCGGAGGTGCCGGACTGCACATACAGTATCCAAACGGACAACATGAGTCAGCTGCAATACCGACAGGCAAACACTGCACAAACTACAGAGCTGAAGTCGAAGCACTGGTTCATCCAGCTAATACCATCAGCAGAACAGCAGACCCTATTGCACAGATTGTCTTTTTATCTGATGCCCGCTCCGTCCTTGAGGCTATCACCAAAGGTAAGCTGCCATAACTTGAAGAAGCACTACAAACCATCAAATGCGTTATGATAGCATTGCAGTGGATCCCCTCACACTGTGGAGTCCAAGGAAATGAGGAAGCAGACAAGATGGTAAAGGTGGGTGCAGAAGAGAATCAGACAGAAAACATGGTTACACATACAGAGATGAAGACTATCATCAAGTCACTCTATAGAACACCTCAATCAGAAGATGCCTACCATCATCTCTCGAGGCCAGAGCAAGTGACCATTTTTCGTCTCAGAACTGGACATAACAGACTAAACCAACACATGTACAGGCGGTTCCACCTTACGACATCGCCCGCTTGTCCTTGTGGAGAAGCAGAACAGACCACAGAGCACATGCTTCAATGTTGCAGTACTTATCAGCTGCTGAGAGAAGATATCTGGCCTTTGTCAACCTCTTTTCTTAAAAAGTTGTATGGGCCTGTGCAAGAACTGCAGAAAACCACATATTTCATCTTGAGAACGGCTCTCCAAGTGTGATACCAGCGATCGAAAAGAAGAAGAAGAATTGCAGTGTCAAATTTTCAAAAATAGTCTCTTTGTCTGCAAATGGAACTTTTCTATGAAAGAAATAATATTTATTTCATCTTTAAGGGGTAAACATTAGAGAATTTAATTTTCAGATTTGTTTTTACTATTTTGAAAGTAATTTCACTCATCGATATTGTGTCCATGGAAACAACATATGCCAGTCAAATTACTTTCAAAATAATTATCAAATATAATGATGAATATCTGGAAAGTAATTTGATTGATATCTGCTGCTGTACCTATGGCAGCAAAGGGTTCCAGTCAAATTACATTCAAAATACAGCTGTAGGCAAAGGTTTCCAGTCAAATTTGTTTCAAAATATTCATCAACTTGTTCAATAACTGAATTAATATTCTCGCATTTCCTGTTTCAAATGTTTAAATGTTAATTCCTATGGCTGAAATAGCACATGACTGAGATTGTGTGTATGGTTAGACTAAATGATAAGCCCTTCTGATCACAATGGGTCAACCCATGCCATGCAGAATTATCAGCATCTATTATTTATTGTTCTTGGTAAATATGTATTTGCATTCCAAAAAGATCATCTTTGAAGATTTACCACTGGAATGACTGAGTCGAAAATTGTCTTCTCTTGTAATGCAAATGGACATTCAAAAGGCCAATCTTGACAAATAAAGGATTAAGAGATTTCCGAATGGAGTTAACAACACAATACTCTATTCATAGATTGAGCAACCAGAGATATATTACTAAGCGCACGCTAATTAGTTTGAAAGGATCTTGACAAAAAGATATATAGCAGTTACTTGTTGAACAGATTGTACAGTCAAAAGTGTTCTAGTGACCGCCTGTATCTTGGGGCCACAGGATTGCGGTTCTTTAAAACAGATGATTGTATGAATATTATTAATTTTCCTGAAAATAAGCATATCGATTAACGCAGCAACAACGTTTAGTCTTATTAATCCTTTTATGCCCAAACCGGAAAGACCAGCCTTTGTCGTGGTCTTTACAAATGCCCATTTGCAGACCGAGAGAGGAGGATCACTGAGCCAATGATTTCAGTGGTTTTGTATGTACGGGTTAAAGGGTCAATACATTGGACAACAGAATGGAGGCACCCATTCCTTACTATTTATGTGATCATATTTATTTTACTCTAGAGATACGTTGCTGTAGATTATCTCAGAAACAAATTAACTAAAATGTGTTGGTTTGCTAAGATCTCAACTGACCTAAACTAGACTAATTTCAAAATATACATGATTTTGCACACATATATATGTATATTTATGGCTGAGAGCCACATGTTAAGAAATTCAGAGTAAAATGTGTTAATAAATCCCAGAGAATTAAATTTCTAATTTCTCGCAACAGAAATGCCATTTTTATGGCTTAACAAATAAGTTGGTTGAATATTTTGAAATTAATTTGACTGGGTGCTGTGGCTGCAATTTACAGCAACAGCAGCAGCTAGGCTCCATCCTATTTTGAAAGAATGCAAAATGAAAAAAGTAGTGCCTTTGAAAAAACTCAAATGCATTTGAAAACTCAAATGCAAATGCAACCCTTTTTATGCAAATGCAAATACACGAAATTCAAATGCAAGTGCAAATGCAAATTCGTCAGAAATTTCATAATTGCATTTAAATGCAAATGCAAGTGCAAATGTATTCAAATGCAAATGCAAATGCATTTGCACTTGTACCCAAGCCTGCTGCTAATGTTATTTAGCTTTGTAGCTTTATCGTCAAACGAACAAAGCAGTAAAAAATGAATAGTTAATTACCAGGTATTTTGAGGGGTAAAGACCCAGGATATAGCCATACAAGGCTTCAGGGGCTGTTGAAATGATTTGAGAATAGTTTTTCATCTTACATATAATTCGACACCAAAATTGCCTTCCTACATATTATAGTTTCTTAGATATTGACATCGGTGGAATGGCGGCCACCTTGGAAAATGGCGGTGTATGCGATTCGCGCCAACTTCTGACAATGTCATCACGTGGTTTCATGACCTCCACACCCCAACGATCAATTTTAGCCATGAGGACAAATGTTACGACCCGAGTCCCACCTACTCAAAAACTAAACCACTTTCAAGGGTTTAGCTGCAGGACTATACCTGAAATGACAGCGCAAACAATCCTAAACATCTATCGACCGTCTATCAATGCAAATAAATGTAATAAACGAAACTCAAACAAAAATGTGTGGTGCCTTAAATCGCCTTGAGACAATAGAACATCATATGGTCGGCTTTAAGACTGCAATGAACGGCATGGATAAACGTGTACATGTTCTAGAGGGTGTAGTTCGGATCGACCGGTCGGATACCAGCCGTACCAGCTGAGCTGGGTACGCGCCGCCCGTCCTGGATTCGTTTCCTGAACACGCCCCTCTGGGTAGAGACCTAGGCGTATGGGAGAGATAGCGTGTCGAAAAACGACTAGCATGGATAAACGTGTACATGTTCTAGAGGGTGTAGTTCGGATCGACCGGTCGGATACCAGCCGTACCAGCTGAGCTGGGTACGCGCCGCCCGTCCTGGATTCGTTTCCTGAACACGCCCCTCTGGGTAGAGATCTAAGCGTATGGGAGAGATAGCGTGTCGAAAAACGACTAGCATGGATAAACGTGTACATGTTCTAGAGGGTGTAGTTCGGATCGACCGGTCGGATACCAGCCGTACCAGCTGAGCTGGGTACGCGCCGCCCGTCCTGGATTCGTTTCCTGAACACGCCCCTCTGGGTAGAGACCTAAGCGTATTGGAGAGATAGCGTGTCGAAAAACGACTAGCATGGATAAACGTGTACATGTTCTAGAGGGTGTAGTTCGGATCGACCGGTCGGATACCAGCCGTACCAGCTGAGCTGGGTACGCGCCGCCCGTCCTGGATTCGTTTCCTGAACACGCCCCTCTGGGTAGAGACCTAAGCGTATGGTTAGAACGTTAAAACGCCTGATGCGCATGCGCGCGCCAGGACGCTGATTATATGGATCACGTAGTTACGACCTAGATAGGATGGCGCTTTTAGTGTACCAGGTGGTACCCTGTAATCCTTATTAATTGCCTGTTCCCGTTAAATCTGGCATTAATCAAGACTAGAATTCAACGGGCTTTTCAAATCTGTAAACCATTTCAAAATCGGTTGAGAAATGGCTGAGTTATCCAGGGAAAACGCTTCATGATTATCTTCAAATTATTGCCGTGACGTCATAACCACGTGGCCGCAAAGTTTCTAGAATGTTCTAGAACGTTCGACTGCGCTATTATTAGCTGCGCGCTGATTGGCGCTTAATTTTGTAACTCCCCAATTACGGGAGTAATTTGGAACTTCTGATAATTGTTCACGAATACTAACAGCTACATTCGGAACACAAATTTGCGGTGAGGCCTTTACGGCCAGAATATGTGAGTCTACAGATGTGGAGACGGGATGTTCTTTGATGGATGACTCGACGGATCTGCCGGCCACGCCTAAAAGTGGTATTTCAATCGCCGCCTGACTAATATCGTGTCGGTTCTTTCGACTTTCGACCGCAGCAAGTAAACTGTGCCCGGTGCGTCTTCAGAGCTGGCTGACGTACCCAGCACCGTGAAGCTTTGTTTTGTATCCTCGTTTGCCTCTGACAACCCCCGCTAGTGACGGGTTGTTTACACCTTCCATCCGTGCCATCGGTGTACGGGAAGTTTCTTCACCAGGTAGTACTATCGTATCTTTTACTGACTGCTCGTTATACATTCTATTAGGCCTACAGCACTAAGCGATGCACTCCCGCCATGAGTGTTCTTGCGGAAGTCTTGTTTGCGGAAAACAGCTTGCGGGAATCAGCCGGCGGGAACTTTCCAGCTTCCGGAGAGCGCACCATCTCACGTCGACTGCGAATCGACGTATCAATTTCAGTAACACGGTAGCCTAACTTAGGAATGACTACCAAGAATTCAAGTAACTATACTTCACAGTTTAATTATTTCTCTATATAGGTTTTGTTGATTATATTGTATCCGCAATAACGGTCCAGATGACTAAATGGAACCGTAATGGTCTTAGGACCGCTAGTTATAATTTCTGTATTTGTTGATAATTATTCTCATTTTCCTCAAGGTGTTGCTAACCGCACTATAGTAGGTTCATTAACCTGTACTGATATATATATATATATATATATATATATATATATATATATATATATATATATATATATATATATATATATATATATATATATATATATCTTGATCATTCGACACCGTATTGTTTGCTCTGGTTAGATTTTGTATATATATGGTCAGTGGCCATCCGTTCATATTGAAGATGTTCGGGGTGTCTTCTGATGAACTTGAATCCTACACTCCTAATCTACTCTTACTGAATTCGGGAAAGGTTGTTCCTTTCGCTAATCTACCGAACAACAACTAATAACTAATAAAACAGTGATCAGCTGGCCGTACGCTTGATGGCCAGCTATCTGCGCACGCGTGAAAATGACGTCATAAGGGAATTCCGTAAAACCTATTATTATAGCAAGAGAAAGTAGCCTACCGTGAGCTGTTGCTCGATGCTGTTGCTATGTTGCAGATTCCCGTATAGATATAAATTACTGTGTACTAGTATTCCGTTTGAATTAAGTCCGTTTTAGAATGATAGCGACTTGGTAGCTGTGACCAAGAACTATATAAGCGTTGAAGGGGAACACAAGAAGGGTTACCATTGTTTGCGTAAAACACGCAGTTCTATCTATTTTGATTGAAATATTAGAGTAGGCCTATTTTTGCCTACTATTCTTCTTCCGCTTTATGCAGTGGCGACACCTTCCCGAGACGGAGGCCCACGCGAGGCACTTGCCTCTCACAAGGATTCAACGACGACGGTCCATGCCAGGATAATACTCGTCACCCAAAAATTGCACTAGGAGTAGTGTCCGCGTGAGGAACATCACTTTTCATCCGAGATAACCTTCTTCCTTTCAGCTTAGGGGTATAATAACTTATATTAAGTTAAATAGTTAAGTCTCGTGTACGGGAGCCTCCCTTGCAGGGATACCTCTGCGGACCTACGAGTCTGTGTGGTACCTCCGGGAGCCCTATGTTTAAAAGTTCATCTACCTGTCTCTATATCTCGTATTTTCGTATGCTCTTATTATAGTTTTATCTAGCATATTTTTAATTGTTTAGGTAAACTCATTGTATAGACTTATACTTTTAGGTCACCAAATCAAATCTTGTAAGTCCATAGATCACGAAATTGCTATGGACAGACATACTGGTGACACAAACGCGTGGGATGAGACCGTTGTGTTTAACGTTCACGACGATGGTCGCATGGCCCCACCGGAATGATCGTGTTCCACCAGCCTTAGGAGCCAGTTTTTGTTTACCGCAGGCCAGTCTCGTACAAGGTCCGTCACCCCGAGACCGGATGCTAACCAGCGTCATCACTCGTAGTACACTTGTGGCACGGCGAGTCAACATGATACACCGGAACGGCCCGACACTACCCGGCGAGCTACAAGACACGATCTGGACAGCATGAGGCAGCCTTGAGAGAGGAAATCTCGCAACTTCGACGAGAATACGTGGTAATGTGAGGTGAATTTGAGCAGACCAGAGAGCGCCTCATTGACCATGAAACACGTTCTATGAAATACAACATATTGTTTATTGGCATCCGTGAACATGAAGGAGAAGACACGTATAATGTGCTATAGAGGACTTCATTCGTAGTAAGCTACATATTAACGAAACTATTCCTTTACAAAATGGCCATCATATCGGTAAACCACGCGGAAACAATGACAAACCGAGGCCACCAATTGCTCGCTTCCTGTTATTTAAAGATCATGAGCGCATACGAAATGCGGCACACGACAATCCAAGAGGAATGGGATTCTAGGTAATTCAACAGTATCCGCAAGATATTCGTGCCCAGCGACGACAACTCGTACCAATAATGATGGAAGCATGGCGTCACATTCAACCAGTCACACTAGTTATGAACAAACTGTATATTAACGGACAGCTACACAATGCCCCTTACACAAATGGCAGGTCAGTAAGCACACAGCACGACTCATGGAGCCCAATCTCGTGGCATAGTCAGAATATCAATGAATAGCGATGTAGCGAGGTAAATCAAGCTGACAGAAAACTACTTCGAATAGCTATACCTAAAACAGTGCCTAGCGTGTCACAACAAATCCTAAGACGATCAATAAACGTTTGCGATCATATTAGCTCAGTTCCGGAACATATAAACCTGTGCACAACAACAATAACGGCGGCTGTGGCAACAACAACAACAAGGCCACTGCTACTATTATTGCCCCTACTGTTATCACTTATGCGTATGCTAACGATACTGCTGCAATTGCCACTGCAGTTGCTGTCTGGGTTGATAATACAGACACTACTGCTGGTCCTACTGCTGTAACTCGCATTACACCCATTCCAAACAATTATAATGAATATGTATATAATGTTGCAACCAGAAACAGATATATGGTTTTAAATTTAGAACAAATACGTGAGGAAGATGCAGAAATTAGCGCAAAAGGCGTTGCAACCACGACCAACAGCACCATCAACAAGAGCAGCAGCGACAGCAGCAGCACCGCCACCACCACCACCATCAACACCAACGACAACAACATCATCAGCATCAAGAACAACGACGTGAACAACAACAGCAACAACAACAACATCAAATTGCTTGAATGAAATCAAAATGACACAGCACGATACACCAAATGTACCAAACTTTACGCCCATATTGAAAATACGGGGTGGGAACATGGCATCTGGTGGGGTAGGAATGCTAATAAGGAAAGACATAGATAAATATATCAAACGTGTAGCGCTTGATAGTGACAATGCCTGCGTTGTGTGGACAGTTTTGGACAAGCAGGTAGTACATTGTGATGAGAACATTATCCTCGGAGTTGCTTATATCCATCGAGAATCGTCAAAGTATTACTCAAATACTATTTTTGATAAAATTGAAAATGACATCATCACCATTCGCAAAACCTTTAATATAATATGTATAATAGGCGATCTAAATGCAAAAACCCGCACAGAACCCGATTGTGAAGTATTTGGCAATTCACAATTGATAACTTTGGACCCGATAACACACCTAACCATAATATACAGGAATTAATTAACCTACACATACATGTAGAGAGACACAGCCAGTGCACTGGGCGTATAAACATAAGTGGCAGGAAACTATTGCAATTGTGTAAAAATGTAAATATGTTTATATGGGAGAATAGGTAGAGACAAGTTTAAAGGTAAAATAACCTGCATACACAATAGCGTATTAGATTATGTACTAGGAGACGCAAAGTTATTTGAAAAAGTAAAGGACTTCGAAGTGATGGAGTACGACCCGTTATTGTCAGACGTGCATTGCGCCTGGAGATAGCACTCGTAGTAAAACCCACCACTACCACCACCACCAGCACTACCACAACCACCACCACCACCACCACCAACAACAACAACAAAAACGTGATCAGATGGATAGAGAATAAAGCAAATGTATTTGAGCACAATTTAAATACTAATATAATAAATAATATCAAGGACATGTTAGGAAGTCTCGAGTCAAAGTACAAACAATATAGCGAATCTGATTAGAAGATTGTTTTCTGACAGCGCAGAAAGAACATTTGGTCATGGACAACCATTCAAAGGAAAAACTAGGAAAGACAATAAACCTTGGCTTGGGAAAGATTGCGCCGAAAAACGTAAAGCTTACCATAGAGAAAAGAAAGACTACAACTTAATAAAAACAGAGTACAACCAACAAAAATTAAAAACAGCAAGTAAAACTTACAAGTGTCATCAGGAAACACGCACAAGATTCATTTAAAAAGGCGCACACCAAACTATGCACACTACAAAAACAGGCACCAAAGCATTCTGGAAGATAATAAAAGGGAAAAATAAAGATACACCAGCAACTAACAATATAGATATTACTCGTTTATTTGAGCACCTTAAAACAATAAACGAAGATAATATTCAGGATGAGATCGAAGAGGATGAAGATGTAGAGATACCTGAGTGTCGAGAGCTAGATATACCGATAGATGAAGAAGAAATCAAAAAAGCCATAAACAAATTAGCAAATGGGAAAGCGACAGGGCGTAGACGGTATTTTAAATGAATATATAAAAGCAACAACTACCACAATGTTAACTATATAAAAGGAGTTATTTAATGCAATTTTTAATAGTGGCAATATAACAGAAGAGTGGTTGATAGGCAACATACTTCCAGTTTATAAAAACAAAGGCGACTAGGCTGATCCTTTGAATTATAGACCCATAACGCTGCTCAGTTGCCTAGGTAAGCTGTTTACTGCAATCATAAATACACGACTAAAGGTATATGCTGAGAAATATGAAATCATAACGGAGGCACAATGCGGATTCAGAAAAGTTCGATCCACGTTAGACAACATCTGATCATTGCATTTAATAAATGAACTACGTTATGCACAAAAGAAAATGTTGTATTGCTGCTTCATAGATTTTAAACAAGCATTCGATACAGTTTGGCGGGTATGGCTATGGAAGAAACTTCAGAAATATGAGCTATCTGGGAAATGCTTCAAATTAATTCTTAATATGTACCAAGCAATGAAATACTAAATCACGCACAACCACATAACATCTGATTATTTCTCCTGTAAAATAGGAGTGAGACAGGGAGAAAACCTATCGCCAGCCATTTCTAATCGCCATATTTTTTAATGACTTGGAATCCCACCTACAGAATGATAGTATAACCGGACTTGCATCCATCAGTAATTTTGTAAATGAACACCTTAACTTGTTTTTATATCTGACAGTATTTTTATATGCGGATGATAGTCACTCTAGCTGGCTCACCGCAAACATTACAACTAAGTTTAGATAGCTTTCACAACTATTGTCTTTCCTGGAAACTTAAAGTGAACGTATAAAAAACAAAGATACTCATCTTCTCTAAACGTAAGCTTAAAGCACAGCCTGATTTCACAATTGGCGAACAGCATGTCGAGATTGTGGATGAATACCTTTTCCTAGGAGCAGTTTTTAAATATAATGGCAATCTCACCCCATGTATGAAAAGAAATCTTAATTAAGGAATTAAAGCTATGTACGCCCTAGTAAAACGAATCAAAGAACTCCAAATACCAGTTCATCTCCAAAGCACCCTTTTCGATACAATGGTGTCTCCAATCTTATTATACACTTCCGAAGTATGGGGTTTTGAAAAGGGTGATATTATCGGAACATGCCAAAATAGATTTTTCAACATCTTACTTGACCTAAAAAATAGCACACCGACTGCAGTTAATCACGGGGAATTGGGTAAATAACAATAAAGTGCAATATGATCAGATTCTGGGCAAATATAGTCAAGACATCATCTATCCTATATTACACATGCCTTGAATATGCCAAAAAAAAATCAGACTAAATTTAAATGGATAGAATGTATAAAAAGCATACTAACTTCCACCGGAAATGAACGAGCTCTAAATGCAGAAAATATAAACACAAAACAAATGCTCAAGAACATTCGGCACACTGCAAGAACAGTTCATTAGCAGATGGAAAAATGAATTGCTCACACACACTCGCCTTACATTTTATTCACAAATAAAAGATATTTTTATATTTGGGAGGTATTTGACGATTCTGCCATCAAGGGAATCGAGGATTATGTGTTATTTCAGAACCCTGAATCACAGATTGGCTATAGAACCCAGGGCTGGTTTGGTATTGACAGGGAAGAAAGACTGTGCACAGACTGCAACGAAACTGGAGATGAAATTCATTTCCTATTTCATTGTAGTAGCCTCACTCAACAAAGAACTAAATATATACCAAGTTATTATAGCCAAAACAACACCATAGAAAAAACAAAAGAACTGTAACATACCTGTCATGATTAAATTATGTAAATACCTAATTCTGTCCAAGAAAAAATAATATACAGCACGCTACTACTGTAATATTCGTAATTAATGCGTGTATATATATATATATATATATATATATATATATATATATATATATATATATATATATATATATATATATATATATATATATATATATATATATATCGTGCACACATCAAAGTAAAGCAATGGACCTTTCCATTTTTAGATATTCCCCGCCCATCACTAGCTAAGCTCCACCCACACCTCGCCATTTTGGGACTTGGGATTGATCGATCCCCGAATGCCCTAGCTATCAATTTCCTGACAACTAAACAGGGAAGCTGTTGAGTATTTTGTAGACAAATTAGTTTCAAAATATTCAACAGAATATTTATTAAATAGTAGACATGCAATTTGTACAACAACGCATAGACCGTCTTCAAATATGCATTCGTGACGTAGTTATCGACGTCATTCGTGACGTCATTCATTATGATGTCATTCTACACATCACGTAGTTGATTATGACGTCATATGATGGGTGAATTGTCTGCCAGTTGGTAAGATTTATGGCTCAGTTTGGGTTGTTTACATGGAGATAGGGCTGATGGAATTATCTGGACCTTTGAGTCACCGTGTTTTATTACTTGTACAAGATATAACAGGCTTCATTATAAATAAAGGCAATTAAAGGGAGAAACTCACTTAATGGACATTTCCAGTTTTAGTTAATCCCGCCCATCTCTATCTAAGCCCCACACACACCTCGTCCGTGTTGGGATCGCTCGATCTTTGAACTCCCTGATTATCAATTTCCAGAAAACTATACAGGTACATTTCCGAAAAATGTGGTCCCGATCCCACCCACATTTCTACATCCCGGAGAGGTAACTAATTTTTCCTTATTATATATACAGGTACACCTTTTTTTTATATTTTGAAACTAATTTGACTGAGCGCTGTTGCTGCCTATGGTAGCAACAGCGTCCAGTCAAATTAGTTTCAAAATATTCAACAAAATGTTTATTAAATCGTAGACATACAATTCGTACAACGTGTCGGACTACTAAGCCTTAAAGACAGATTATATCGAGTCATTCAAGACGTCATGAGTATGACGTTATCCGACACATGACGCAATATGACGTCATATGATGGATCGATAAACTTGGAAAGATTCATTGAATTTACAGTACATTTTTCACTATGCATAGTTTAATAGCTGTGTAAAATTTAAACAGTAACTTCATTCGCATCATTAACACGATCATCGCCCTGAGGTGGGCGTCCACCCACCCACCCACCCACTCCCTACATTCATCCACCTCATCGGCAGATATTGGGAGAAATGCAGGCACGTCATTTAAATACACTTGGTCAATGACAGGGAAATGTGCACGGCATTTGCTGATGCCATACGTACATGATAGCGGAATTCCATTCACGCAGATGTTGAAAGTACGACACCTTAACAAACACAAATCGAGACCTTCGGTTAACTGTTGTAAACATAGTCAGTAATACCGCTATAAAAGATTCTCTCCGGAAAGTCTGGTAAGCGCTATGCGGAGATGTGCAACGCCTAAGGAAAACGGAAACTTATTGATACCATTACGTTGATGCCACTGGTTAACATTGGCCATTTAACATGGTATGGCGGTTTTAATTATATACGTTTAGCTGACACGCGTGAATGTGAATATGAATATAATGGCTTATAGTATTGATACGACAACGAGACTTTGTAAATAGTCGACGAATATTATCTAGGTGTAGCTAGGTGTGAGGTCATTGGACTTTGGTAAACAGCAGATATTTGCAATTGTGCTTGCATCATGGCGCCAACAAGCGCAGCGATAACAGCTCACAATAAACACGATGATGATGGCCATGATGATGATGTGGCTGAAGAGAAAAATGGTGGCGTTCCTAAAGACAGAGGTTGGGCGTGGTGCATCGTTACCGGTGAGCAATCATTATACTTATTATCCTCGCGCGCTTTGAAAAACTCCGGAGAGGATATATATTACAATCGCATCTATACGCCCGTCCGTTCGACTATCAGTCCATTCGTCTGTCCGACTAGCTATCACCTCTGAAGGAATGTCATAGAATTCAGTCAAATTTGTTGTGCAAGTTACACATATGATTGCATGACGGCGTTTATATTAGGCTCCGCCCATCCAGAGAGACAGACATTACATGTACATTAGGCACCGCCCATCCATCCAGTCAACCAACCAGACAGACAACCAAACAACCAACCATCCATTCATCCACGTATCTAGCAACCCATCTACCATGTTCTCTTCGCCATCCTTCCATCCTACCCCTCCCCTCCCTCCCATACTCCCACTCCCTTCCTCCTATACATTCCCTCTTCTTTCCACCATCCAGCACTCTCCTATGCTCACCCCCCCCCCCCTCCATCCATCCGTCCGTCCGCCCACCCACCCACCCCCTACATTCATTCACCCATCAATCCACCCGCACGCACGCACGCACGCACGCACGCACGCACACAAACATTCAATCCACCCATCCATCCATCCAGTCATAGATGTCGTTTGCAGCCAGATATATCAGGTGTAACTATCCGGTGATATAAGAAGTTTCTTCCAAGATTCAGAATGAAGATCGTTTTAAAGTTGTATCAATATGTGATGGTGGCATATATCTGTAGTCGTCTTACCTACGGTCCAGGGGGTCGACATAATTGCACAATAAAGTCGAATTATTTATGTCCACATCATACACTCTACAAATAAGTTATTGCCCGCTTCTGCCGACTTGCGACTTATTTATTTCGACATAATCTTTTCTAATGCCGAATTTTGTCTTAATTATAACAACATAATCTCTTTTTTTTATGACTTGTCTTAATTATGTCGACTTAATCCTTTCTAATGCCAACGTCCATCTTAACGATTGCGACATATATCGGTCAGTCAGCCAGCCAGACAGCCAGCCGGTCAGATAGTAGTAGTAGTAGTAGTAGTAGTAGTAGTAGTAGTAGTAGTAGTAGTAGTAGTAGTAGTAGTAGTAGTAGTAGTAGTAGTAGTAGTAGTAGTAGTAGTAGTAGTAGTAGTAGTAGTAGTAGTAGTAGTAGTAGTAGTAGTAGTAGTAGTAGTAGCAGCAGCAGCAGTAGACATCGGGCCAGTAAGCTGCATTATCTGTGTAAGGCAACAATGGCCTCTAATCAAAGCAAGTCCAAAATACCCAACAGAACATTACGTACCTCATGTTCAAAATTTACTAACTAGCGTGCTTCTAATTTTGCTTTGGATAATACGCACGCGCGCGCGCACGCACGCACGCACGCACGCACACGAGAGATGATCTGCGATTCCCAGAACTTACTTCTATTGGCAATCAGATGGCGAATAATGTGTCCGGTTAGTGCTTAATGATGTCGGTACAGTGACATAGTAATAAGCTTTTCAAATGTAAAATGTAACATCGTGTATGTCATAAACCTATATCATAAGTGCCATCTGTTATTTAATCACCTTTCTCAAATGTATGACCACCACACACCCACACACACCCCACGTATGGGTATGTGCCTGCATGTCTCGTTAACATTTTTACAGGCGTAGGAACATGGTCGGTGGGGATGGGAAATAGCCCACCCCTGGTTTTTCCTCTCCCGTAGCGTATCCCTTAGGGCACCAGAGGTTTTGGCACCACCCATATATTATCCCCAGAGTAGAAATACGTTCATACACCCCTGATTTTGAGAACACAAATTGTCTTATTTGCTATCTCTTTAAACAATTATTTGCTTGGTTTTCTGCTAGAGAGATGGAAAGGGAGCCTGAGGGTGCGTGTGGGGGAGAGGCTGTAGAGGTAGAAAAACAGAAATGGAGAGAGCGAGAGCAAGGAGAGAGAGAGAGAGAGAGAGAGAGAGAGAGAGAGAGAGAGAGAGAGAGAGAGAGAGAGAGAGACTTTGATGGGTTGGTGGAAGATAAGAGAAGATTAGAATCTAGGAATGATAACATAATAGTTAATCTGACATGGCGGATTTATGAGGCTGAACTTCACCCATCCCTGTTCATACAGTGTTGTCCTTAGGTAGCACTCATGGCGCTAAAGTGGTCCAGGACGGATCCAAGAATTGCATGTGGAAGGGTGACGTGATATAAAGGCCAGATACCTGCAAATTCCAGGTGGAAATCGTGGAATGGGTCCGTGAGCGTTGAAGGGAGGGTGTGTGGTCCTCCATAGTTGTCCACACAAGAACTTGTGAAATATAGATGCCATCAGAGATTATCTCGTGTATTAGGTTTTTAACTTTGTAGGTTGTTTGTATGGGCATTGGAAAGGATAGCGATCAGCTGGTGTATCTTGATTACATGTGTACATCTTTCATTTAAATCTGTGTACAGCGTATATATGATATCTGCATCTGAATGTGCGATCTGGTGACACCACAACCATTGACAAAGCTGTAATATTCGCCATTATTTGTTCACCGTCTTCGTAGAATCAGTATTGTCCTAAAAAATAGTGACACGCACCATGTGCATGGACGTCGGCTCGCTAATTCGAGTTGTATCGTGTAAACGCTCTTTCAATCTGCATATGATAGATCGTACAACAAATTGTAAATCAATTGTATCGTGGAAACGCAGCTTTAAGCTCTGTTTCCATGATACAATTAATCGAATCCGACATTAGATTCAACTAAGAAATCGACCAGCCATACGACCAAATTGGCATGTGTCAGACGAATCGTACTGGTAGAACTGGTTCTATTCTTTCGACCAGCCGTGCGATCTGTCGGATTCAACAACCAATCAGCGCTCTGATATAGGCGTCGTCATTACATTGTTAAAACGGTACTATGGTGAATATATAGATAAGATTGGATTTATTTCACAAACACTATCCGGAGACAGGAAGTGTACATTTTCAATACAGAGACAAGCTTCATTTCAATAAATTTACAATAACGCAATACAGATTGATATATGACTAGATGCATATTGTCTTCGCATAAGACACAGTGGGCAAAGGCGAAGGACTGATTACAGCTGTAGGATGTGTGTACTAGTACAGCCGCAGAATACAGTAATCATCATCATGTTACCTTTTCTATACATACACCACAGGCCTTTAAATCATCGCCCACCCATTCCCCTACCTCATATCGTATCACTACATACATACCTAATGTATATGTGATAGTGAGGTGGGTGGGCGAAATCCCAAAGGCCCGTGCATACAAACACCCATGCACATGTATTCAGCTCCGTGGGTGAATGTTATAGTAGCAGAGATATAGTACAAATAAGAAATAACCCAACATATCTCCAAATCTAAATGAACAGTTGAACATTTTGGGCCAGATCCTCTCAGAGGAGACAGCTGACCACCTTGACAACGCAGCTTATCTGGGGGGGGGGGGGGGGAGGGAGGCCATCCAATAACAGGCTGATACTGAATGCATCGGCCCAGAATCGGCCCGACATCTGGCCAATAAGCTGCATTATCTGTGTAAAGCAACAATGGCCTCCAATCAAAGTAAGTCCAAAATGTGCAACAGAACCTTTCGTACATCATGTTCAAGATTCACTAACTAGCGTGCTTCTAATTTTGCTTTGGATAATACACGCACGCACGCACGCACGCACGCACGCACGCACACGCACGCACGCACGCACGCACGCACGCACGCACGCACGCACGCACGCACACACACGCGCGCGCGCACGCACGCACGCACGCACACATGAAAGATGATCTGCGATTCCCAGAACTGGCTTCTATTGGCAATCAGATGGCGAATAATTTGTCCGGTTTGTGCTTAATATAAATGATGTAGGTACAGTGACATCGTAATAAGCCTTTCAAGTGTAAAACGTATCATAGTGTGTGACATAAACCTATATCATAAGTGTCATCTGTAATTTAACCCACCTTACTCAAATGTATGACCACCACACCCACACATGTTGGTATGTGTTGCATGTCTCGTTAACATTTTATTGGCGTAGGAACATGATGAGTGTGGATGGGAAATAGCCCACCCCTGGTTTTTCCTCTCCCGTAGCGTATCCCATAGCGCACCAGAGGTTTAGCACCGCCCATATATTATCCCCCTAGTAGAAAATACGTTCATACACCCCTGATTTTGAGAACACAAATTGTATCATTTGCAATCGCATTAATCAATTATTTACTTGGTTGTCTGCTAGATAAATGGAAAGGGAGCCTGATGGTGCGTGTGGGGGACAGAGGTTGTAGAGGTAGAAAGACAGAAATGGAGAGAGAGAGAGAGAGAGAGAGAGAGGAGAGAGAGAGAGAGAGAGAGAGAGAGAGAGAGAGAGAGAGAGAGTGGGGGGGGGGGGAGGGGGAGAGAGAGAGCGAGCGAGGGAGGGAGAGCGAGAGAGAGACTTTGTTGGGGTGGTGGAAGATAAGAGAGGATTGGAACCTAGGGATGATAGCATGATAGTAAAAGAGGATATGGCAGATGTATGAGGCTGAACTTCACCCATCCATGTTCATACAACGTTTTCCTTAGGTAGCATTCGTTTGGCGCTGAAGTGGTCCAGGACGGATCCAAGAATTTTATATGGTAGGGTGAAGTGATACAAAGGCCAGATACCTGCAAATTCCAGGTGAAAATTGTAGAATGAGTCCGTGAGCGTTGAGGCGAGGGGTAGTGGCCCTCCATAGTTGTCCACACCAGAACTTGTGAAATTTAGATGCTATGAGAGATTATCTCATGTATTAATTTTGTAACTTTGTAGTTTGTTTGTATGGGCATTGGCGAAGATAGCGATCAGCCGGTGCATCTTGATTACATCTGTACATCTTTCATTTAAATCTGTGTACAGCGTATATTTGACATATGCATCTGAATGTGCGATCTCGTGACACCGCAACCATTGACGAAGCTGTAATATTCGCCATTCTTTGTTCATCGTCTTCGTAGAATCTGTACTGTCCTAAAAATAGTGCCACGCGTCATGTGCACGGACGTCGGCTCGCAAATTCGAGTTGTATCGTGTGAACGCTCTTTCAATCTGCGTACGATAAATCGCACAACAAATTGTACAATCAATTGTATCGTGGAAACGCAGCTTTAAGCTCTGTTTCCACGATACAATTAATCGAATCCGACATCGGATTCAACTAAGAAATCGACCAGTGATACGATCAAATTGGCGTGTGTCAGACGAATCGTACTGGTAGGACTGGTTCCATTCTTTCGATCAGCCGTGCGATCTGTCGGATTCAACAACAATCAGCGCTCTGATATAGGTGTCGTCATCAAATTGTTAAAGAAGTACTATGGTGAATTTATAGATAGGATTTATTGCACAAACACTATCAGGAGACAGGAAGTGTACATTTTCAATACAGGGACAAGCTTCATTGGAATAAATTTACAATAATATAACATTCATATATGACTAGATGCATATTGCCTTTGCACAAGACACAGTGGGAAAAAGCGAAGAAGCACGGATTGCAGCAGTTTCTACTACTACAGCTGCAGAATACAGTAATCATCATCATATTACCTTTTCTATACATACACCACCTGCGTTTAAATCCTCGCCCACCCATTCCACAACCACATATCGTACCACTACATATATAAACAATGTTTATGTGATAGTGAGATGTGTGGCCGAAAGCCCAATAATTAAAGGCCCGTGCGTACGAACACCCATTCACATGTATTCATCTACGTGGGTGAATATTATAGTAGCAGTGATATAGTACAGATCAGAAAGAACCCAACATGCCTCCACATCTAAATGAACTGTTGAACAGGCGGGCGGGCGGGAGACAGAACACACGTGTCATGC